>JAJJMC010006198.1:2297323-2361628 GCA_023531435.1 Papaver californicum | reverse complement strand
ATTGAGTACACAGTAGTTTCTCACGGGATGAATTTTGTTTCCCGCCACATTTGAATTTAAATGGAAAGGGGTGCCCCCAATCCAAAGTGTGGGTGCCTTAATCATTTTCCCGGGTGCCTTTAACACTTTTCGAGCCGATTTTTCCGCAAATGTTTATTTCTCAAAAATACCTACAAAGACATAAAAAACGTAATAAGTGCAAAATTGAGTACTATCGAAGCAGATATTCGGGCGCAATTTAGACACAAAAATGTGTCTATCAATAGTGAGTACCCCATGTATCAGTAAGCCAAGAGTTATCACCATAGCTTCCAGGCAGAGCTATGTATGCGACTGAAGGTTTATTTTGTGAGGGTGCATAACCCTTAATCAAATCGATGCCAATATTTAGAGCAATGTGATTCCTCCGCCCGCACGATTGACATGAGCCTTGGTTATTCTGTGCATAATATCTTGGTCTGATAGGTGGTTTGTTGGGTTCAAGTGAGTAACGATGTCTTCGCTGATCTTGTCTATGAAAACTTTTGCTTGTCGCTGTAATATTTGCTAGAGGTTGTTGTATTAAAGCCAACTGCTGCTTCAGGCGTATGTCAAAGGTGAGGTGAGGTGCATAAAATGCCTCCATGGTCAGCTCATCGATTGTGCTTAATGAAGCCACAATAGGATCATGTGATTGATTTATACCACTCAAAATAGATTGTTTCAAATCATCTTAAGATACTGTATGGTCTGATGCTGCAATGGAATCGAGTAAGATTTAGCTTTGTTGAAATACTTTAGCATAGTAGAATTAACTTTATTCATATTGTGAAGCTGCCTCCTCAGGTGCATTTGATGCGTCTTAGTTTGGGGTGCAAATCTCGTTTATAATGCTTTCTAGACCTCTTGTGGAGTGGACAAGCCACCAACATGGGTCATGACACTTTCTGTGAGTGATGGGAGCAGTCAACCCAGAAGAATTTGGTCCTTCTCTTCATATTTTGTAAACTCTAAATTTATAACTTCAGAGTTTGGAACGGTTCGTGGGGGCTTTGGTAGTGTCCCATCAACGTAGATCTGTAAGTTATAACCTTTGAGAAGAGGTTTAAACTGAGTTTTCAATAATAAGAAATTGATTTCATTAAGTTTTATGTTTACTAGGTGATTGATGTGGATTTGTTGGAAAATTGATGTGTTTGCTGCCATTGGATGAATTTGGAAGAGAATAATGTAGCTTGCAGGATCTCTAGGTGATACCAACTTAAACTTTAGATTTACAGGAAACCCTTCTACACTTTCTTATGGAGAATGAAAACTTCTATTTATACCTTTTTACAAGTTTACAAAGATTACAAAATCAGACATAGTTGGCACTATGTACAATATTAGCTGGAGATATTTTAACAATAAGACTAGGTTACATTATACTTAATAACCCTATTACTTGAAATATTCTCTTGAGATAAGTTAGGGCCAATGATACACGTATCCTTGACATTTTAAATTTTAAGCAAGAACGAAGACCATTTGTATCTTCAAAAGATTACAAGCTAGACTTGTGTTATTCCCATTTTTGTTGTCTCGTAAGAAACATAAATTCGATTTTAGTGAAGACATTCATTCAATTATATATCCTAATCAACTTCGGAATCATTTAATATTCAAGAACTGTAGATATATTCACGAAAACTCTAATAATCCAGCTTGTTTTATTGTTTTCAAGAAAAAAATTCTAACTAATACAACAAGAGAAAGAGAAAAAAAAGTGTTATAAGAAATTGGATGGGAAACTAGCCAAAAGCTGAGCTCCAATCCCTTTTTAAATGACAACCCTTATCCTATAAAAAAAAAACAGGGTTCGAGTTTTCTTTCTTCTGATGGTTTGGCCTTGAGACCAGCAGATATTCTGGTTTATAATTGGGACAACGGACGTGATATGGACATGGATATAACTAGGGTCTCTCCTTTCACGGGGGAGTGTGATTGCCATAATTGTTTACATATATTTACTATTGTCATGATTTTCTGCATGTACTTACGATTTGTAATGTGATTTAGGTCCTCTAAATTATCATGATTTTCTACATGTACTTACGATTTTTTAACCAGTTAGATTTCGAGAATCATCTCTATATACAGTGTCTTTTCTTGATTAGGAGGTTTATCCGTGTTTAATTTCTTTTTTTATTTCCATCGGAAACTTCATAGGGCCGACCAATCTCAAGACTCCGTTTGGCGCCCAAACTAAGAGAGAGAAATTTCAAAAGGCTCTACTTCATCGCTACTTGCGCCTGCCTCTCGACATGGCAAATAAACGTAGCAAGAAGATGTGGACTACTGGCATTACACATCAGTGATTTAGGAGAGAGAAACAATTGCAAAAACATACGATTAGATTCTTGACCACTTTTTTCGTTCCTTTCTGGAGCTCTCTCTCCTTTAGTTTGTTCTTTATCATCTCAGATGAAATCAAATGCTTGTGAAGATCGAATAAAAATGATCGACTCAAATTAGGTTCAAACTACAAAAATCGAATTGCATATAGTTAATTAATTTTTGTTTAAGGATTTGAGATATTATATGTGTCAGTTTCAGAGATAAAATCATCTTTGGGTTTCCATAAAAACCACAAGAAAAAAAGGAACACAAAGAAGATCCATATTTATGATTATGGCTTTACGGTCTGAGAGTTAGTTGGACTCTATTTGGCTGTAACCCTTTAGTTGATCAGTAAGAATTTAGTTTATACAATTAATGATGGTTTCCTCTTAAACCTCTGATTACCTGTGAATAAGTTCGCTTTAATTCACCCCCCAATACCAAAATTTTCACCTTTTTTTTTTTAACCTGATTATGAATACAATCTTTTTAACATAATTCTCTCTATTGTGTCAATTATAAATTGTAAAATCTCAATGATTCACATTGTTCTAGAAAACATTAACATCGAAAAAAAAACAATCATAATAACTTAATGGGAATACGAGTTAGCAGGGATTTGACGAACCATCTTGATTTTGATTTTGGGTTTTTTTGAGAATCCAAAATTTAATAACCTTGTTATAGTGATACTATTTTTATTTCAGAACAAGGAAATTAGTTTCAGTTCCTCTCTCACCAACGTGTAACCATTTCAATCCGTGAATAAGTGGCGGGGAAGTAGCGATGTACCTATCACGGTCCAAAATTCTATCTGTAGCATATAAACGTATTACACCCGTTTACGTTATCCTGAGAACCCGTTATCTAGATGACTAGGAAGATCCAGATCTAAACCCAAAACAACGCTGGAATCAATAGACAAATGTCCCAATGCATCCCTTGTGGTTTCGGATAGGTAATCCACCTTATTATTTTTATCCGAGTTTTTACGTTACACAAGCTTCTGTTTAGTCCTTTCGTTTCTTTTCCTTTTTTATGTTATAGTGTGATCTTGGTGGCTCATCAGTTGACTAGGGCATTTGTGAGGGTGTACATATGGGTACTTAGTCATACGTGTTGGGACTGGTTTTTACATCTATTGGCAATGGCTGCTAGCATAGTGTAGTCGGTACAGGTTATGGGGCATCTAATATATTTGTGACCATGTAGTGCACGAAAAGGATAAAAAAAGTAATGATACAACATTAGTGATTCTGAGAAGTCGAGCTTGGTTATCAGTATGTGTGGTCGAATTATTATTTCTAGATGCATTTTTTGCCTATCTTTTTATCACTCATAAATAAGTGCACTAGATGATTGCTAGAGCCATTTGTAGCATAATCAGAGATGTGGGTAGAGGTTTCCTAGGTGATGGGTATGCAATACTACAATGAATCTGTCAGTCTGTTTTGTAAATTTCAAGACTATTTACCTATATTATTAATTAGCGGTTCAGCCCTTACTACGTAGCAACGATCAGCCGATCCCATTAGCGGAGAGATCCTTCGGGGATCACTAAAGGGTTCAGCACCTGCTTTAGAATATGCTTTCTAATATGTCTAGCCAAGGTTGTGGTGGGGGACAAAAAGAAGGTTTTGCTTGTTGTGGCTTCCTTCGTCACTGCCTTCGTCTGTTTCATGTGTTCAGTGAGTTTTACATATGATATTTATCATTTGGAGTAGTTAGTTAGATTAGTCCATCTAGGTAGTTAGATTACTCAATTGCCCTTTTAAATCCATTTTAGGCCTTTACCCATTCATAATAAGAAGCCCATGTCTTTTTACTTTAATCAATAATACTAGTGACCAGTGAAAAAAAAAATTATCCATATTTAAATATTTAAATTCTTCTTTACATATTAATTTTTTTCCACGTTTTTTAAATCTTGGACCAGTTTTTAATTTTAGACTTTACAAACAGATTTATTTGTTTATATATTTATAAATTTTTCCCTTTTTCAATTTTTTGAAAACAAGTATTATAGTAAACTAGGTTTATACGTAAATTTTTTATAATATGATTCTTTTTTTTTATTTTGTATATGTATGTCTTTTTGCATTTTAAGTTTTATTTTATTAATTTATAGTTTCCTTTTTGAATATAAATATTAACTAGTAGTATATCTGTTAATATATAAGTATTATAAAAACTAGTAAAACAAATCATACCAAAACTCGATAGTGTGTTCATATTTTTTTAACATATTTATTATGTGTATTAATATTAACTTAATTTTAAGAATTTGTCTCATATGTTAAAAGTAAAATATCAAATCAAAACAAATCTCGAAATAATTTTTATTAGATATTGATAAATATTTAAAAGTGGGCGAGTGGCCGAATGTGGTATGTTGTTTGGTTGAATTGGAAACTACAATAATACCTAAAAATACGAGTAAACACATATTTAAAAAAATTTAGGTGTAAACACTATTTTTTTTTAAAGTACTAACATTTGGGAACTCTAATGCCCATTCGAATAATTATGCCAACCCTTTCCAAGTTCCAACTTTTTACTAGAGGATTTTTTTTCCTGCAAAACTAAAGGCCTGTCTTTTTAATAAGTAGGTTATACTTTTTAGTAAGAGTACTTCTTTCTGATTCCTACCTTCATTCCAGTTGTTAACCTTTGTTAAATTAAAGCACCAGTATTAGGTGCCTACTAAACCCTAATGGAACCCTATCACAAAAAAAAAAAATCAAATGAGAACCCAAAATTTTTAATTCAGTTGATTTGTTATTAGTGTTATCACAGTGTTTCAAAATAAGGGCTTCCTTAAACTTGTTATTTGATATCAGCTTGCTCCAAAACCACTAAAGGAGCACTCAGAGGATGGGAAAGAGAGGGAGGTTCTTGTTATTTATGTGCAAAAGTTTGAGCAACTGCAATGACCGTCGGATGAGCTTCAACTGTTGGTGTTGGGATTCACATGTGCAATCAGAACATGCACATGTTTAAGCGCCTCAGGAAAACTCGATACCTAAGTGGTTCTAATTAAGAATCTGCAAGAGGAGATGATAACTTATAAGTTAGCATTGGAAAAGGCAAAAGAGAATCAAAATAAGCTCCAACACCAGCTGGATGAATTTTACATTCAGAATATGCACATGCTCAAGTGCCTTAGAGAAACTTGATACCCAAATGGTTCAAAATGAGAATCTACAAGAGAAGCTGACAACTTATTAATTAATATTAGGAATAGCCGAAAAGAATCAAAAGGAGCTCCAAAAAAGGTTGCAGATATCTAAGAAAGAGGAAGCAAATGTATTTGAGGTACAAGCAACGTGGGTCCCCGGACTCCTTCGTTTCCTAAGGTGTGTACTTGTTACTTCTACATGTATTTTATATTTAGACTAACATTATATGTAAGTAACAATGTATGCTTCTTCTATATATGTGGTTTTATGGTTTTATGGTTTTATGATCTTGTCCTCTTCCATCATCCGTTATTTCCTCTTTTATGTATTCTTTACTCCTCTTAATCCTCTTATGAATCAAGTTAAGTTATTTAGTGGAGCAAGTAATTCCTCCGAGGCGTAGGAAAAATAACAAGGGAAACACACAAAGAAAGTGATATTTGTTCCGTTTAAGTATCGCGGGGTGTATTTGAATAAGAGCGTATGATATCTCCAAGCCCGCTCGTGTGTGAGTTAATGAGTGGAAGTTTTTTTTTTTTTTGAAGAAAATAAAAGATTTCATTGAAACTAGAAAGCATATTAACCTCTGCTACTATGCAGATTATAATTAACTTCCTTTCTACTCTCATTACTCCTACTATCCGTATCATATCTATCAGATAGAATGATATAACTACCAATAGTTTGGGGATTAACTTCCCAATTCTGATTACAAATATTCATTTTAGCAAACTTAGCAAACGCATCTGCTGCTTTGTTGCTAGGCCTGGGACTAAAATAAACAAAAACATTTCTAATACTAGTAATTAAAGACCTGCATTCTTCGATAATAGACTGATCTTCCCATCTGACTTTACTTTGGTTCTTGATTCCTTCCATAACATCCATGTTGTCTCCTTCAATGATGATATTGGATCCGCTGCCTTGTTTGATCCAATTTATAGCTTTAAGAAGACTCAGATCTTCACTATCTCTTGCTCTTATTATGTAGGCCATGACCTTCACAAATCCACCTGATGAATTTCAAACAATCATAGCCATACCATCCAAGTTAGTATTCGGAAGAAACATCAATATTTATCTTATGCCACAATCTAAGAGTTACAGAATAACATCTATGTGCCTTTTAATATGCATGGGTTATGCTATTATTTATATCATCTTGGGTGTTGATATTGTTATCTTGACAAAATCTAATAATTTGTTGAACTATAACATTTGGGTTTTGGTTTTTCTGTTCAAAAACTTTAATGCACCTAGATTTGTGGATGTGCCACATGGTTATAGCTGTTGTGTTTAAAAGATGTGAGTTAGCACTAGAGATTAAATTATCCTTGTTACTCCAAGAGAGCATTCAATCCTGCAGGTTATTAAAAGATATAACATTTTGAAAATAGTGTTAGAGATAGCAAACCAAATTGTCCTTGCAAAGGGATAAGGCAGAAGAAGATTTTTTTTTGTTTTTACATGTTGGTTGCATAAAAGACAACTTGAATCTTGAATCTTTGCTATGTGTTTGATTCTTTCTTCCATAGGGAAGATGTCATGAGTAATCTTCCATAAGAACATTCGTCATTTATATGGAATCTTCATGTGTCATATCAACAACCACAACTTAGATTGATTCTTACTATGGATATTTATTGTTTCTTTGTTTAGAATAGCTCTGTATGTGCAGTTGACAGTGAATTCTCTACATCTAGTAAGAGACCATCTAAGTTTATCATTTCCTCTTTCTAAAATTGTTATATCCTTTATTTTTTTCACTTGCTGAGCTGAGAAGATTTGATTTAGCTTATCTTGATTCCAGGTTTTGTCTTCAGTATTAATGAGATTTGAAACTCTCATTTGTTGTAGATTAGGATCACTTGATGAAATATTGGTGTTATTTGTCCTCTCTTGGTTGTTGTTAAACCATTTACTACCTTCCACTTTGATTTCCTCTCTGTTTCCAATGTCCCATATGTATAATTCCTTTATATATGCTTCTTTATTATTTTTATCTTATCTTGTATAGGATATTTATTTTCTAAATATTGATATTTCAGAACCTTGACCCACATAGCATCTTTGTCATTTATCATCCTCCAAGCAATTTTTATAAGCATGACTTCACTAAAGACTTTTGTATTCTTGAAATCCAGTCGTCCATCTATTTTTAGTTTGCATGCTTCTTTCCAAGCTTTAATACAGAATCCTTTTGGTCTCTTATTATTCCACCACTTATTTCTTTGCAGAGCATCAACTTTCTTGATAGTTTTATTTGTCATTTGAATGCACCCCATTTAGTATTGAGACATAGTGTACAAAGCATCTTGGATTTGTGTTGATCTGCCAACTTGATTGATTATCTTCCCTTTTCAAACTTGAAGTTTGTTGCTCATTTTATTGATAGTGTCTTCAAAGCATGTATCCTTATTTCTTCCAGTGAAAAGATTGATCCTCAAATATTTTTCAGAAAAAGGCATTGTTTTCATTTGGAGCATAGAAGAAATATATTGCATAGCTTCTTCACTTAGGTTCTTGCTGGAATGAAAACTTGATTTGCTTGGATTCATTATTTGACCTGGAGCATTGCTGAATTTGTTTAATGTTCTTGATGTTTTGAATAGATTTTCCTTCTGCATTAGAAAATAATATGCAATCATCTGCAAAAACCAGATGTGAAATCCTTGGGCATTGAACTGTCATCTTAATTGGAGAGATTAAATTTTCATTAGCTGCAGCCATTAACATTCTGCTAAAACCTTCCATGCAGGATAAAAAGATATGGAGATAGTGCATCACCTTGTTTTAGACCTCTGGTAGGTCGAAAAGACTTTGTTGGAGAGCTATTGAGAAGAGTATACATAAATGGGGTGCTAATACATTGGTGGATTAAATTACACCACTTAGAGATGAATCCCAATTTCTGAAGTATGTTGAGCAGAAAACTTCATTCCATTATGTCAAAATCTTTTGATATGTCCACTTAGCAATCATTCCTTTTTTAGATTTAGTTTTCTTCATGTGACCAATAACTTCATGAGCAATGATGGTATTATCCAAAATGTTTATTCCTAGAACATATGCATCTTGCCATGGAAAGACAATTTTTCCCAGCATCTTCTTTAATCTGTTAGCTAGCATTTTTGAAATAATCTTGTAGCTTATATTACATAGGCTTATAGGCCTATAATCAGCTGCAGATTCTACACAAAGCTTCTTTGGGATAAGAACTTGATATGTCTTATTCATTTCCTTCAATAAATTGTCTGTTCTGAAAAAATGTTTACCATAGACTCAGTGTCTTGCCCAGCTATATCCCAACACTTCTGATAAAACCCAGCCTAGAAACCATCTGGTCCTTGAGAAGCCCAAGAATTTATTTGAAAAACCACCTCTTTGACCTCTTGTTTATTTGGAATTCTTGTGAGATTTATATTGTCCTAATTAGATATACAAGGACTTATCAAATTGAGAATATCTGCATTTGAATTTGGATTTGTTGAGGTTGTTATCTTGCTGAAATGCTCTATCAGAACTTCTTCAATTTCCTCTCTTATGTTGTGCTAGTCTCCTTTATCATCTTTTATTGTGTCTATCTGATTCCTTCTTCTTCAATAATTTGCTTTGGAATTAAAATACTTAGTACTTCTGTCATGATTCTTAAGGATTTGTTCTCTGGATTGTTGGTACAATATATATTGTTTCACTTCATAACACCTTTGAAGTTTTTTCTGAATAAAATTCACTTCAGTTTACTGATTTCTTGGATTGTTTTGGGCTTCTTTGATTTTTTTCCTGAACTTTTTTTATTCTGTTGTCAATATTTCCAAATTCTCTTTCTTCCATTTTTTCATTCCCTTCTTTGTTTCTGCCAATTTTCTTGTAAGTCTATAAGATGTTGAACAACTTGATTTTTCTTTCACTCTGCTTCCACCATGAGCTTAAAAGTAGCATGGTTTGCCCAGGTTTCATAGACTCTGAAAGGTTTATAATGGTTTGATAAGTTAGGGTTGGTATTAAGAAGTATTAGGGATTGACCTGAAGCAACATGAATAAGGCTATTTATTATTGCATTTGGGAACAAAGAAATCCATTGTGTAGTAGAGAGCTCTATCTAATTTGGCTTTTACACGCTGATGTGATTGTCTATGATTGTTCCAAGTAAAAGGATTACCATTAAAAGGAATTTCTTAGAGGCAAAATTTGGATATGGTTTGATTTATAATTGTTGGCTTAGGTGTAGAATGAGTGGTGAAGTTTGTTTCTCCTGGCTTGATAAGGTAACATTTATATCTCCTGGTAAGTTCATGTTGTCTCTCATATCACTTATCATTTCCCACTGTTGTTTTCTTTCCTCATTATAACAAGAGTCGTATAAACAAGGTAGTACCAATTCTGCATTTTGAGGACCCACATGAACTATGAAATAAGCCATAAGGTTATTGTAATGCATGAATTCAATTTGGAAACCATCTTTCCATAGGACTGCTAAACCTCCTGCTCTAATTTTTGTGTTATAACACTAGATGTTTGGATAATTCATAGAGTTTAGCATTCTATAGGCATATTTATCTTGCTATTTTATTTCCGAGAGGAAAATTATATTTGGATTGTAGTTTTGAATGCAATCTCTAAGATGGGATCTAGTATGCTTGCTACCTAGACCTTGAACATTCCATACTAAAATTTTCTTGGTATGCAAATCTATGTTACTATCATGCAAATGGATGAAAACTTGATGAGTGTCTTCTAAAAAGTTAAAAGTATAAACATAAAGAAAATAAAGCCTAAGTTTTAGGTGATAGATTAAAACCTGGTCTTTTCTGCTCTGCATTTTGAATTCCCTCATAATATTGAATTGCTTGCATGTCCCAGTCTCCCAGTTGGATATTGTTGCTGCTCATTTTCATTTGTGCCATTTAATTCATTTCTTGAAACTAGTTATGTTTTGATGTTGTTTCATCTCATCCATCTGGTCCATTTGGATGATATTGATGCTGTTAGTCCTAGATAAATCCCTGGTTCTCTTGCTTCTTCTGGCAGTTGAACTTTCACCGCCTTCACCCATAAAAGAAGTATAAATTTTTGACACATGATACCCATCTGGAGGAATAACAAACACCTTTTTTTCCATCCTCTTTTTGCCTCTATATTTTTTTTTTGGAAATAAGGATTTTTTCTCCTTGAGCATAAATTGGATTATTTGCTCTCGGGTCAATAAAATCCCCATAGTCCTCCCCAAACTTAAAAATGTTTCCTGCAATAGTTTGGACATGATTTGCTTTCTCTTCACATACAAATTCCTCGTGATCAATGATTAAACAGGCTGGCAAAGTTTCCTAGGTTGTTCTGAAAATAAGTGGGAATCAATTGAGTGCATTTTGCTACGTTTTATGCCATTATACCTCTTAGTATTGGATTAGTTACATTAAATTCAATGAGAACACTTATAACGTTAGTATCTATGGGGTTACTATCTTCTGGATCGAACTTAATTGGGTTGCCCAAGATTTTTGCAATCTGATTTTCCACTTCAATGTTGAGAAGTTTTGGAGGGATCTTTTTGATGTCTAAAATTGTTGAGTATGAAAATCCATTTCTTATGGACTCATTAAAGGATTCCATTATCTGAGAATGATAAGATACACATCTAAACACCAAAGAGCATTTCTAAAACCTCATTATACTTTTTCCATTCATAGAATATGAAGATGAACATGTTCTTTTGATGACCTCTAATTTGGAGATGCCCATGACCCCAAGCCAGAGTAGCTTTAAGTTCATTTTTATCCACTTTCACGGTATGTTCACAATAAACTTTCCCCATCAATTTTTTTTCGCATTTCTTAATTCCCTTGCTGAGGATGATATACGGATATCAAATAACTCTCCTGATTTGTTCATCTACTTCAATGTTGGTTTCCTTAATTTTTTTGATTTCAGAAACATCACCTTTTGATTTCCTAGCCATTGAGAGAGTGAAAATTGAAATAAGAAAGAAATTGTGATGATGAGATGAATAATTGAGATTCTGGTTGCACTATTTATAACGGGAATGCATGAATTTAGTCTGCAGCATGTAGAGGAAAAACTGGGATTTTTGACACATCTCTTTAAATTGACAGAGAAACTGTTTGAACCATGTATCCGATGATCACTATGTTTTTGATTCTTTTGATGATTTTGAAATTTCAAAACTTTTGGTTGGATTTGCTTTAATTTAGCATATTTTCTTTCAATCGTAGAGAAAAATATTTCATCCATGATAAAACCTTTGGAAGACTGGAACCATTGAATAGAGGGAACCTTTAATGCAGAGAGAAAGACCAAAACAACCTAGCAATACATGTTAGACATGGTTCAAAACAGACAAGGATAAAATAGTAAGTTCAAAGTTGATAACCAAAACTAATAAAAAATCTATAAAAAAAAATCAAATAAGTTAGACTAATGCAGAGAAATCATTCTCAAGGAAAAATTTAAAACATGCAGAACAGTGTAGTTGGAAATCATTAATAGAGGGAAGAAAACCGGGTTAACTCAGAGTCAAGAAGAGAGAAGAAGAAGTTGTTTGAGTGGACACTAACTTAGAGCATCTTCAATAATATTTAAAAGTCTATAGTTTTTATGCCAATTAGGATTGTAGATCAATATTTGAAAAAATTCATCTTCAATTGTTAGATTCTATATATTAGGAGTTGTGATATGGCAATTAAAAAGTCGGAAAGTCTTAACCAGACTTTCAGTTAGACCTCCATGTCACTTTTTTAACAATTATTTTTAATTTTATATTTTAGATAAACAAATAGAAAAAAAGGAAATAATTTTTCTTCCTTATTTATATATATGAAACTCTAAAAATAAGACCTGACACTATTGGAGATGGTTCATGAGACAAAAGATCTTATTTTTTCTACATATATAAACCCCCTTAAATAAAAATATAAATAATACCTCCACATATGATTTTTACACCTATTATTGGAAATGCTCTTATATTCAAGCGGCATGGAAATCCGGAAAATTCTTAACATCAATTTTTCTGTCAGATTGGGGTTATAGGTATTTACCGATATTAGATTCTTAAAATTAAAGTTTACACTTCAATATTTTCAAAATATGAGTTTAACCACATTTTAAAAATTCTAATACGTTTCAAAATTTAAGAAATGCAAAAGACCATATTTTTAAACTTTTTACTAATTCTGCCATTTTTAAATATTCGAAATAAATAAATATTAGTTTTAGATTTATTGTTTTAGGATATATATCTTGACCGGGTTTTATGGGGGTTTGAAAAAGAAAGCTTACATAGGGGCTTCCCATGTGATTGAGGGGCTTCCCATGGATTCAGGGTGGCCAAATAATTCGTTAAGGGGTATCCTGTGGGCTATGATAAATGTCCATATTACCCTTCCATCTATGAAAAAGTCCAATTTGCCCTTCAATCTATTAAAACCTAAACAAAACAATATCTTACAATTTTCATTTCAATTCAAAAACTTTTCCTCTCCCTCCCTATCTCCTCCTTCTCCATTTCAACCGAATTTCTCCATCGAAATTCCTAGTCAATTAATTGGCGATTCGAAAAATTCGTCGTCGATTAAACTCTAAAGTTCGTGATGAAGAATCCTACTAAAGGTGTAGAAGGTAGCAGTGATGACAATCAAAATCAAACTAAACAACCTAATCAAGATATTGAAGAACAAATCGGTGGTTAGGATTTTAGATTACCCTATATAAATAACCGCAATCGCACGACGTCTAACTAGTAGACAACGGCAAGTGCGGGTCGAACCCACAGGGAGCGGAAAAATACTGCAATCAATATATCTAATCAACTAATCAAGAATAATATTTTTGGATTTTCAAAAGAATAATAATAGAAAAATAAACTAAACTAATAAAATAAATCGAATGGGAGAAACAGTAACCAGAGTTTTCAGTATCCACCACTATTTTTATTTAACTACTGAAGTGAAACATAACTCATGAATATTCATCTATTGTTCGTTCTATCAACATCACCTATTATATGTATTAGAGTCGCAAATATCACTGGGACGCCCTAAGCATTATGCATCAAAAGCCCTAAGTCTCATGCATACACCATTAATTGCGTTAGCGAGAAAATAATACAAAACTAATTATAGGTTCACAAATAATATTTGGCTCTTCTAAGTATACCCCATCTAAAGATTTAACCAAAGCATGGAATATCAAATAAGTAGACAAACATATTTGCTATCCTATTAATTTTGCGCATAGGTTACTGTATTGTACAGAACCGGTGAAGCAAAATTGGATATAATTCAATTGTTGTACATGAGTTTTCACTCAGCGTACTAAAATTCATATAAGAACGCAACTCTACTCAAATAATCATTGAACATCCAAAATTGGATATAATCCACATTGCTCGAAATCAATCAAATTCACCAAAATATTAATATAAAATCCGGCTCAGATGCTCCTATTTTTATTATTATTATTTATATACATAACTTTTTTTATGACTTCATGATTAGATCTTTCGAATCTAAGCGCATGCTCATTTTCAGCAGATTACATGATAGTTCCCATGGATCATTCATTCCACGCTTGCTTAGGAGAAGACAGGGAGAACACACACATATTGCTAACAAAGTGTCAATTTTTTCTTTTCTTTTTTTATTTTGACAAAATTAAAATTCTAAAGCATCCGAGTTACGAACTCATGGCAATACTAGGGCCCCACCAAATCACTTAGAGAAACATAAAATTACAAAATAAAAATAGAAAGTGATATGATTATGATGATTCTGAGATATGCTTGTTCAATGATTATCAGGTTATTTCTAACACTTGAGTGCATTCAGATATGAATAGACCATTTAGCTGGGCACACCAATTCCTATAGATAATAGCTATGTTTCTATCTACCTAGAATGGTTAGTGTCATCCTGAATAATTCACAAGTTTCTAAATTTTAGAGTTCCTTATTGGCATCAATTTTCTTAAACTCTACCCCCAAACCTAAATTTAACATTGTCCTCAACGTTTCAAACCATGCAACCTAAAATAGTACGCAATAAATATAATTAAGAGAAACAAATGTAAATCAAAGAGAATGGATTGGAACGTCTCACCTGATTGACGCAAGAAAAGCAGTATTCTCTGTAATACACATCAAACGATAATAAAAACAAAGAACACCAAAAAAAAAAAAAAAAAAAAAAGCCTAAAAGTAAATAAAAACAAGAAAATAAAAATTTACCTATTGGATATGTACAAAAAGAATCCCCATACACTAATAACCTGAAAATTTGGGGATCAACCCAAAATACAATATATACAAATGATAGTTTCACAATTATATTATGGTGACACGGTGACATTGAAACTATCAAAAAGAAGGGATTACCCCCAAACCAAGTTTTTACTACACTTGGGAGTGCGTAGAGAACAAAATATGGGGATGATATTGAGATTAGGGAAATATCAATTGGTTCAGGCACAATATCAGGAACAGGCAAGTCCTCTGGGTATTTGGATGCAAAGTGATCCAGCAAAACTTGAGAAGCACACAATTCTAACCCTAAATTAGGTAACTTCTGGAAGTCCAGAGGTCTAAGTCGGGTGAATGATCTTGTGAGATAGATTCATCTATGAAATTAGGCAAATCATCTACACAATCATCCACATGGTCATCTATATGTTCCTTATGGAATACAGAGTCACTACAAGACTGATCATCATCAGCAAATAATTTTTGATATTCCAGAACTCTCAATCTTTGTTCCAAACTAGGCGTTCTGTGTTTATAATACTTCTCATATAACATTAGAGGTGATTCTTCACTTACCAGACGTAAAGCAAAAACTTCCATATGCCGTGACCGATCCATATATTCCTGAAGTGTCATGTTAGACGACGTCTCCATAGGTGAGGCAAGAACTTCCTTCTGTCGTGACCAATCCATATATTCCCGAAGTGTTATCTTAGATGGCGTCTCCTGAGAATGAGTCATCATCCTCGAAAAAATACCTGAAAAGAGATACTAAAACACAAAACGAGTCAAATAGAACCAAAAATCATAAAATAAAAATAAAAATAAAAATAAATATATACAAAATAAAATAAAAACCTAAACTACGATTAGAAAATCAAAAATACTAATTACAAGCGGCACCAAAAATTGATAGCATTTTAGATTACCCTATATAAATAACCGCAATTGCACGGCGTCTAACTAGTAGACAACGACAAGTACGGGTCGAACCCACAGGGAGCGGGAAAATACTGCAATCAATATATCTAATCAACTAATCAAGAATAATAATTTTGATTTAAAAGAATAATAATAGAAAAATAAACTAAACTAATAAAATAAATCGAATGGGAGAAACAGTAACCAGGGTTTTCAGTATCCACCAATTTTTATTTAATTACTGAAGTGAAACATAACTCATGAATATTCATCTATTGTTCGTTCTATCAACATCACCTATTATATGTATTAGAGTCGTAAATATCACTGGGACGCCCTAAGCATTGTGCATCAAAAGCCCTAAGTCTCATGCATACACCATCTAATTGCGTTAGCGAAAAATAATACGAAACTAATTATAGGTTCACAAATAATATCTGGCTCTTCTAAGTATACCCCATCTAAAGATTTAACCAAAGCATGGAATATCAAATAAGTAGACAAACATATTTGCTATCCTATTAATTTTGCGCATAGGTTACTGTATTGTACAGAACCGGTGAAGCAACAACTAATTTTCCATTAAATCAATAAATTAAAATCATGGAATTAATCTATTCAAATCATAATAGTCTGTATCACTCGCAAACCACATCCTAAAGGACTTTTTTTTCACTCTCAAACCTATTTATTAGTACTTCTGTAATGGTATGTGGTTTTGTTGGTGGTAATTTCAATTGTCTATGTAATACTTTAATGGTCTAATGGGTTGTAATGTGCTCTAAGTAATGAGAAATTGATGTTTATATTAATTGTGTATTTTCAGGAACATTTACGGTTGGTTTTAGAAGGTCGAACCCAACCGTAAAACTGCTTAATCCACAAATTTTGCTACGAGTCAGTTATACGGTTGGGTTTGAAAGGTCGAACCCAACCGTAAAATATAACAAATAATTATTTCAAAATACTCTATTCATATTTTGATTCCTCCAAAATACATATGATATTGTTACTACCAATATTACATTTATTCAATATGTCAATATTATCATTCCGACTCCGAGTCAGAAACAATTCATGTGGAGGCTTCCTTCGATAGTCGTAATGTGTTCCAAAGTTTGAAACTTCGCTCGAACCGGTTACACCAAGGCCTGGAGAGTGCGCCGTCGTATCCAACTCTTAACGGGGGTAATGGGCTTCCTTCTTTCAACTTGAGACCGACAAAATGGCACATTTGCACCATCCCCATCACACATCTTCTCCTAGCCAATTGTTTGACAAAGGTTGTTCTTGTTGGTGCAAATGTAAGACTAAATCCAATTGAGATATAATGGATGACGCAATTGAAAGCGTTGGCGAGGATTTGGCCACATATTGGCATGCTCATCCAATACTCGCTTGATAAATTCTTGTTGCCTATTAAACGCCTTTCGAATGCAATGAACTTCTCGTTTAACAACGACTCTTCTTCTCCCGGTCACTCACCATTGACTTGTATAAATCCGGGTAAGAACGTAGTTCAACCGCGGACCTATGCCTTACATAAGTGCATTCGTCCCAACCCAACTCTTTTGCTCCGCTAAATGGTCCAACTTGTTCGATGAATACATGGTAACCACAATTACCATCACAGGCAACATCGTCGGTGGCCTTTATGTATTTACGAGCAAAATCCGGAAAATATACCAAAAAAATTTCATATATAATGTGCTCGGTTCGGACGATTGTACCATTCTCATTTCTTGAAAAATTAGATGGTGCTTGCATCAATCCTCTTGCAATCCGGATCGTATGCGGCTCTTCAACCACTAATGTATTTCCTTTAAAATTTTATTTTCTTCTTGCTAAATCTTTGATACTAACTCTTCTTGAGTTTGGTTGTACGGGAACTTTTCCCTTGGCACCAACTTCCATTGTTGAACTCTCTTGAGAGGGAAGCGCGGGACCTTTTCCTTTACAATCTACTAGGCTTGGTCCTCCTTGTTCCGTTTGGCTTCTTCTTTGTTTGTTTATACCTTGAACATCATCCTCCTTCTCATCCTCCGCTTCATATTCCTTTTGCAAATGCTCAAAACCCGAAGGTTCTCTTTTCTTTGATTCTTCCAACAACTCCCTAGCTTTTTTTGCACCACGGCCCTCTTTGCTTTCGTAGAAAGCCTCCCCTTTCTCTTCCCTCTAGTAGGTTCCTTGACATTGTACATTGTGTAAGGAAACACGAAGTTACTCAACTTGCTCAACCATATTTGCCTTTGCGCGCGATTTAATGTGTCGTATTTCTCGGCTAGAGCTTTTCCAACGTGGATATCGGCAAACGATCCACCAAAATCTTATTCGACGATGGGTTCATTGAAAGACAATTGTTGCCAAAACGGATCAATATCTTGGATTGGGATCACACCGTCTTCTTCGTACTTGGCCTCTTCTTCGTACTTGGCCATCATATGCCGGCAGGGAAGTCCCAAACTTGACATTTTAGGACAAACACACTCTTCTTCTCCGTGCAAGTTGCCCAACCTATAATGCTTAACTTCGTACATTATCTTCTCAATTGCACAATGCGACACCTTATAAGAAATTCCTTGGAGCCATGGCTCGTCTTTATAAATGGTGTGTTTTCTACAACGGCTTTTTTGGAAAAGTTCCTTAACTCTATCAAGGTCACGGAGAAAATAATTGTGCATCGCTTCGAAGACCGTAACAAACCCACCATCACAACTATGAAGCTTTTTCTTCATTCGGTTGTGAGATGACTCCGCGGTACTTGTAGCTTGGTTGTCAAAGTACTTATATTGGTTTGTGAACGCCGCTACAAACTTCTCTTTGTGCGGATTCAACCAATGGTCCATCAAATACTTCAGAACTCTTGGATAATTACTCCAATGCAAGCATAACATACGAACATTTTCTTCATAATTTTCCTTGGTGATAGACCATGTCAAAGCGTCCCATTCACTTTGGAAACTAGCCCATTTTAGTTCCGCCAACTTGTCATCCTCCTCGAATTTTTCTTTGGCCTTTTCTTGTTGAGGTACCGCTAATTTCTTAATTCTCTCCATCTCGCTTTTCTTTGTTGGCCGAATAATCGGTTTGCACTTGGTTTGAATATTGTTCCACAAGTGGATCGTGCAAAGAAGATTATGAGCATCCGGGAATACCCTTGCTATGGCATTCATCAAGGATTGTTCTTTGTCGGTGATAATCACCTTAGGGGTAAATCCTTCAACGTAGAATAATTTAACTTGTTCCAATGCCCACACATAGCTTTCTTCGAGCTCGTCTCTCAAGAAGCAAAAGGCAACACTAAACGGGGACTTGGTAGAAGTTTGGCCGATAAAATTCAAGACCGAGAGCTCATACTTGTTAGTTTTGTACGTGCAATCCATTAGAAGTACTTGATGGGAGCACCGTGCTAACTTCATAAACTCAGGATGAGCCAATATAATATACTTTATTTATTTATTCTCATCTTCTTCATGGAACATGGTGTAGTTGTGCTTCTCCCCCAAGTACATAAGTTGTTGGATTTGGTCCCTTTCTTTCCATTTCTCACTCTTCAACTTGGATTTGACGTTGTAGATTGTCTCCAACGTAGAGACATTCTTGTTTATTTTCTTCAAGTGTCCGAGGATATCAATAGATTTCGCTCGTTTTTCTGTCATGTCGTCTACGATGACCTTTTCTTCCTCGGTGAGCCGTGCCGCAGAAGGATGTGTTAACAAAGTCTCCGGTGGTAGGTGGTTGTGACGACCACATACAACTCTAGATAAGAACCACTTCTTCTCGTTGTTGGTCTGAAATTGAAGCTTGAAAGGACATCCCCTCTTCTTAGTGAAAGTAGTTTGCTTCCTCTTCGTCTTTCCTACATACTCGGTACCCTTCTTCGCATGACTTGTATAGAATCCACTACACTCGTAAACCATTTAAAAGAGGTTGTCTTTAGTTTGACGGTTACAAACTATCACACACATAATTAACTTGCCATGTTCTCTATCCCATTGCTTTGCATCATCTTTTTTTTTCCCATGTCTACATGGTCCAAGAACACAAAGTTAGAAACAAAAAAAAAGACTTAGCAATATTGTCCAAAGGAATTAACAACTTATCTATAACCTACCAAGTCGTTCAAATAGTGATCCGTAGTATCTCTAGTTAGAACATTATTTGGAGGAGGCTGAGCATACATTGGGTGAGGTACAATCTCGAGCTGAACAAAAAATATCAAGGCATTAGGCAACAAAACACTAGAAAGTATAACTTTATGGTTAGGTTATGAGCATCGGACCCAACCGTAGGGGAAATTACGGTTGGGTTGTGCCTTCGAACCTAACCGTAAAAATAAAAGAAAACATACATAATTAACTACGGTTGGTATCAAAAGTCAAACCCAACCGTAACTAGTGCAATAAATACCCATGCACATAATGAGTTACGGTTGGGTCGGTGCTAAACACCCAACCGTAAAACTGTTACGATTGGGTTTTCCGCCATGAAAAGTACGGTTACAGTTAGGTCCGAGAAGAAAACCTAACCGTAATCCACCGGAATTACAAAAAGGCTCATACTTTTTTACGTGATTTCATCAAATTTGAGACATAAAAGACCAAGAGTTTAAGTTAGAGGTATACCTAACTACTCTCGGCAATTGAATCTTCACTTTGACGGCTAGTTTCTCCATTTGGTTGAGATTCACCATCACAACTTTGAGTCTACCATCCAAATAATCATACATATTTGGGTCTCCATCAATGGGTATGTAAAATTTGGTTTGGTTATCATACAAGGATTCACCCACCATAAATTTGTCACTAGAATCACTCATTTTGGTTGAGTAAATCAAAATCTAGGGTTTTTTAAAAAACTACCAAAAAGTCTCTTTTCTTTCTTCTACTTTTTCTTCCCACCAAATCCAAAACAAATAAAAATCTGATTTATGCATTAAAACAAAATGTGGGATAAAGGAGATGAAGATGATCATTTACGGTTGGGTTCGATTAACATAACAACCGTAAATTTGTTTGCACTAAAACTAAAATTGCTATTTAAGGTGGGTTTGATTGTCAAATCCCAACCGTAAATTATCCTGGATAGAAACACTTTTTTTTTTGAAGATTAGTGATGGTTGGGTCCTATGCTAAAATCCAACCGTAAAGCTGTTACGATTGATTGTACCATGAATATACGATTACGGTTAGATTAGGATTAACACCTAACCGTAATTGTTAGTTACGGTTGGGTATGATGCTGAAAACCTAACCGTAAAACTGTTACGATTTGGTTTTCCGCCATGAAACTACGGTTACGGTTTGGTTAGGATGAACACCTAACCGTAAATGGCGTTTACGGTTGGGTTCGACATGAAAACCCAACCGTAAAATTCCCTGAATCACAAAAAAAAAATTTTTTACGTAATTTCATCAAATTTGAGCCATAAAAAGACCAAGAGTTTAAGTTAGAGGTATACCTGACTACTCTGGTTGAGTGAACCAAAATCTAAAATTTTAAAAAAAAAAACCTAAAAAATTCTCTTTCATTTCTTCTACTTTTTCTTCCCACCAAACCAAAAAAAAAAAAATTTTGATTTGATTTGTTTAAGTATAAAATTATTTTAGATTAATTATTATTAGCCTAATCTATTAGCTAATTAGTTTTACTAATATTAACTAATCAGGGGTAGTTTAGCCATTATGAAAATATCATGGATAATGGGTTTTTGAAATTCCTACCTAATGTCCCTATTTTGTATTCACATGAAAAACCTCTCTATCAACATGGCAGCCCCTATATATGCTTTCTTAAAAAAAGTAAAAATAAATTCGCTACGATTTAGGTTAGTTTGGGTAGATTTTGTTTACAAAAAAGAAAAATATTTACTTATGCAATTCTTCTCTACTTTCGAACTGGAATAGATGTCAATGAGAAATATCAAGGTATGATGGTTCATTTGCTTAAGCGGTTTTTACTTCATTAATAAAGTTATCCGTACACAAATGGTTGGATATCATATTCATTTATTTTTATTTTAGCATCAACATATATTAATCTGTAATTGCTTTTTGAATCAGGAACCAAAAAAACTATGAACAAATCATATGAATGTTTTGCAACTCTTGTTGGTAACATCAAAGACAAATATTTCAAATAACAGTGTGTTTTGAACTCCTCAATAAAAATTTATAGCCATTGAGCTGAAGGTCATATGATTTTGTTGGGTACATTATGAAATGTGTCAGTGAGTGGATGATGGAAGCTTTAAATTACACTCTCTAATGGTAAAAAAAAGTCTAACCATTTCGGCAAGTACTAAAAAAAGAAGAACTCAGTGCCAAATCTGAATACAATTTATCTATAGTTGAAGTTCAAGTTCTTGGAGGAACTAACACAGTAGCTATGAAAGTGGGCATCCTTCGAAAAGCCACAAAAAAAAATTCGCATACAGAAAATGCAAAAACGAATTAGTATTTTATTATACTTGATATTTATATGTAAAAACGAATTATTATTTATTATAAATATAAAAACGAAATAAATTACTACCTCCGTTTCAAGAAAAGAGTTACCATCATTTTTTCAAATCGGTCTATTTTTAGGTTGAAATGAAAAAGTGATAGTAACACGTTTCCAGAAACAGAAAAAGTATTATTTTATTATATTTAATATTTATCTGCACAAACTAATTAGTGTTTTAATAAATTTGATACTTACCGGTTAACCCGAAATAGTAGGGATCATCTTGACTCATTTATCTATACAATAATAAAATAAATCAAATTAACCGTAAAAATTAATAAAAAATAGAAAATAGATTGCATGTAAAGGTTAAATTAGGAAGACAAAAGATAAAGAAAAATCCAAAATATTCTTTTGACGGATCCTAAATACAATATAACCTAAAAAAAGAAGCCTTATATAGGGGTTTCCATTCCAATAGAGGGGCTTTCCATGGTTGAAGGCTGACCCAAATTTTGGATGTGGGATATCCTATACCAATAGTAAATGTCCACATTACCTTTGTCTTCACAAAAAGTCTAATTTATCCTCTTCAATTCATTAAAACCTAACCGTAGACATTCTTCTTCATTAATCGGTTTCTATTCCTTCTCCATTTCACCTTCCTTCTCCATTAAAATTCATCGTCTTCGATTAATCGTCGATTCGAAAATTTATAATCGCCGATCAAACGAAGAAAACCTAACTTATCAAGATGACAAACTCTACTAAAGGTATTGAAGGTAGCAGTGATTTGAATCCAAAACAATCAAACGAAGAAAACCCAACTCATCAAGAAATTGAAGAAGAAATCGGTGTTAAAGGCGAACAAACTCCCCAACCACAACCAATAGTGTATATGAGGTATGATTCTACAAGAACCCATGTTATTTTTCTCCCTTTTATGATTTTAATGTGTTAGAACGACTGATTTCAAGTCCAAAAATTAGGTTTCCAGAAATATTTACGGTTGGGTTCGATTGGAATCCCAACCGTAGATATATGTTCTCAAGAACTTACGGTTGGGAACCCAACCGTAACAGGTTTTTTTTAAATTTTACGTTTAGGTTATTTAAATACCCAACCGTAAATCAGAAGGAAGGAGATGAAGATGATATTTTACGGTTTAGTTCGATTCTGAACCCAACCGTAAACTATTTTGCACTTAAAGAAAAATTCGTACTTACGGTTGGGTTTGATTCTAATTGCCAACCGTAAATTATCCTGGATAGTTCAGATTTTTTGTTTTGAAGATTATTTACGGTTGGTTTCAATTGTCAATTCTCAACCGTAAATTCTCCTGGTTAGTTCAATTTTTTTCTTGATGATTATTTACGGTTGGGTCGGATTGTCAATTCCCAACCGTAAATTCTCCTGTGTAGTTGAACTTCTTTTTGTTGATTCTTTACGATTGGGTTCGATATGTGTAACCCAACCGTAAAGCATTCTGAATTTTCAAATTTTTGATTGATTGTTTGTGTTGAACTGTTTGGAAATTATCTAACTTGTATTTATTATATGTTGTAGGAATAAGGATAGAGCAAAACCCAAAAACAAGAGGGGTAATAATTTAACGCCAATTGATCACACTCCAACCCCTCGCCACGAAGTTCATTTAGGGGTAGATAATAGAGGCTTGAGAAAGAACGATAAGAAGAAGAAGAATTTTGAGGTAGGGGGTGGTAGCTCTACTCAAGAAGTACTACCTCAAGAGGAAGATAATATTTTCCAAGACTTCGAAGATCTACCGGTGGTGAGTGGAGGTGCACTTGTGATTAGAGAATCTCCACAAGAGGAACAATGTGATGAAGAAGAGACGGACGGAGAAAAATTTGTCGATCAAGGTAAAGGTAAAGAAATTGTTGTTGCTTCTACTCAACCTCAAGTGAAGGAAAAAAATCCAAGGAAGAAACCATCACCGAAAGGCAAGCATATTCCCAAAGGCAAAGACGTGTTGTTGCCTAAGAAGAAGAATGGAAGACTTTGAGGTGAGGCCCCAGACAGGTCTGCAATATTATTTGGTTATCCGCATTCATGGGCTGCCAAAGTTGCTGAGACTAGGGTATTAATCTAAAAACTTCTCTTGTTTTGTTAAATTTTCGTTTGTTTAACTTCAAGTTATAATTTGTTGGTACGATTTTGATTAAAAAATATTGTTTTTATTCTTTGTAGGATCATACACAGGCCGTGAAGAAATTGGTTCGCCAAAGGGCTCAACATTGGTCGTTAGCTGAAGAATGTAAAGCCGTCCGTGTTCTCGTAAATGATACAGGGTTAGCTCCCGGAATTACCAATTCTATGTTGGAATATGACAGTGTTACCTGCACAGCCTTCAAGGAACGTTATTGTCCTGAAACCAATACATTTCATCTCACATTCATCGAGATTACAATAACGCCGGATGATGTCAAGTCAATTCTTGACTACAAATTGAAGGAAAAGCCGTGTATGAAGATTTTTAAAACAACATGTCTTGGAGTGATCTCTGTGTCCTTGTTAAAGACACACTTGGATGGGAGAAGACAGAAGCCGAGTTAGAGTTTAAACTGGCTGCTGGAGATAAACCGGGTGAAGTTCCGAAGAAAGGTTTAGGTATGACCAAGAAGATCTTGTTGCATAGTATAAGGGAGAAGTTTGGAGGAACCCTGCAATTGAAAAAGGACGGGGTCGTCATAGATGAAACTAGAGCTATGCGTACAACCAGGGCGTATCTGTTATATATGCTTGATACCATCTTCTTCGCTAACAACTCAGGAAATAGGGTCAACGCTCACTTTGAAGATGTCGAAGCGTTCGAAAGATGTCGCCTCAAGCTCCATACGTAAGAAAAAGGATGTAAATCGGAAAATGCTAGAGCGATTAGTAGAGACGTTTACCGATGCGGTTAGAGACCATAAACCCCCGGATAGTGCTTGCTGATTTGACAACATTTCAGAGAGTGTTAGGTGAAAACATGAACTTTGGTGGGACGGAGGAGCCCACCGAAGCATAGAAATGGCTGATGAGAATCGAGAAAGCGTTTGACGTCTTGCAAACTCCGGACGAAAAGAAGATTCGACTCAGAAAACTTTCTTGTTTGAGGGAGATGCTGAACATTGGTGGAGATCCATGAAGCGCGTGCATGATGTGGACGACATGTGTTGGGAGCAGTTTGTAGAACTCTTCTTCAGTAAGTACTTCCCACCAACCTCTAGAGCATTAAAGTACGCTGAATTTGCCACCTTGAAGCAAGGAGACATGACTGTTACACAATTGGATAAGAAGTTTTGTGAATTGGAGCGTTACGGAGTGCACCTTGTCCCAAACGACGAACTGAAGGCCCGCAAACTAGAAGAATCTTTGAAGCCGCGGATCCGCGCTCAAGTTGTTCCACATCAACATCCAACGTATTTTAAGGTCTTGGGAAATGCTCTAGCAATCGAAGCTAATTGAATCATATCACAAAAGGAAAGGGAGCAGAATGAGCCGAAGAAGAAGAAAGACGGAAGCAACTCGTCGTCCGATCAAAAATGTCTTCATGCCGACCATCCTCGTACTGACCACCCGCAACCCAGATTGATCACCGACAAAAGCGAAGGTTGTTGGCGATGTGGAGGTGACCACCTTAGAGAGACTTCCCAATGCCCGCGCCACAAAACGTTGCGAATCGACCTCAACATCCCAACGCGCAAAGAAAGAACTTCCATGGCAAGCAGACTTACCAACCGCGCAACGATGCGACACCATCTCATCCTTATCAACCTGGCAGAGGTTTTCCACCATTCCAACCGAGGCAACCGAATGCTCCAGGGAAGCTTAATCACATTGCAGAAGTTGAAGGGGGAGTCGAGGATGCCATAAATAATGGTAACTTTCTAAATCTCGTGTTAGCTTCTTATTCGATGCGACTGCCATTTTTTTTCCATTCATATGATCATCACTTCCACGTTAGTTTTGAATTTGGGGACCAAATTCCTTTTCAGGGGGTGATAGTGTAACACCCGTAAAATTTTCTCTAGGACTTTAAACTCTAGCCCAACCCAAATTGAGTGCCCAAATCCATTTAGTCATCCCTTAGAAATTTTGTTGAGCATAAATAGTAGAGGATGGAAGAAAAGTCTATATTTTTGGCAAGCATGTGTGCCACATGTAGGCCATGAGACGAAGGGTAAAGTGGTCTTTTTATCATCTCTCTTATAACTTGTTTTAACCTTTTGTATCACCGGCTCCCATCAATTTCTCGTTCTTTCTCTTCAAACCAAAAGAGAAACTTTTGTTCTCTTTTTCTTCCATCAAAAAATCCGTCGCAAGCAAAGGAATTGGAGCTTTCAAAAACAAATTTGAGCTTAACCCATTATCTCTTTCTATTGGAATTGCTCTTCGGCAGAGGTAGGAGTTGTTCTCCTCTTTAATTTCATCTTTCAATTCTGCCCTAAAATGACTTAAACATGTCTGTTTCCATCTCAAGTAGGTGCTGTTGATTCCACCTCGAAATTTTCCTGATTTTTCTCACTATCTTGGATTCAAATTGATCATGCAGAGAAACCCTTATGTTGAATCTGTGAGATTGTGGGATGAGCTAAACTCATCATCTCTTCTAGTGGATTATAGCCTACTACAGAGGTAGGGGGGATTTTCACTCTTTAATTGTGTATGGTTTGATTTAACTGTGTATGGTTTTCACTCTAGATCTTGTGTTGTTGATTTGGTTTCAAATGTTCCATGATTTGAGTGCATGTCAACTGAATTGTGAATAACTGTCCTCAACCTATTGAACCTATTTAAACTTGCTTGCATTACTTTGAAACTACTTGAACCTGTCAACCCATTACCTAAACCCAAATTGTTAAACCAAAAAAATATCATGTTTCTGTCGTGTTTTAGGACTATCATTAGATCAAGCTCATTTAACCCTTAATTTTGTTATATTTTTATACGATAGCTCATCTTTCCTTCTTTAAAATGATCCAAGAATCACCCATTTTCGTTGGTTAACGAAGTCTACACAATTCTTTGAAAACAGGCTCTGCCAGCTGAAATTTCTGGAAAAAAAGAGTTCGCGGCGATCGTGTTGGTGCTCGTAATCGTGGCGATCGCGCGGGTCCTCGTGCTAAAAGAGTTCGTCATAGTCGTGTTGGTCCTCGTACTTAAGTGTTTAAGTGTAATCATCTAATGATCTATTTTATTTCATTTCCTGTAGTTTTTCCTTTAATGTAAAAAATAAGGTCTTTACCTACTCTTTTATTTTATTAGTGTATGCCTTTAATTTAATCATAATTCTCAGAGTTGTAAAAAACAATACCCCAGGTTCATTTGCGGTTGGGACGCAAGTCCATATCCAACCGTAGACCAGCCAGAATCTTAAAGAAGGACAATTTTATGGTTGGGTTTTTGAATCAAAACTCAATCGTAAATATTCTTGAACCCTTAAAAATAGTATTCTAGTGTTCGTGTTTTTTTGGATTTTTGTTTGTTTGAATAACCCTATTTACTTTAAATCTAGTAAAATTGTATGAATAAGTTTAAAAATTCAATTTTTAAACCCAAATTTGGAGTAAAAGGAAATACAAAAAATAAGGATACAGGAACATTTACGGTTGGGTTGGGACCAATGTAGTCCATACCGGCCGGTATACCGCCGGTTTTACCGGTTTCGGCCGAAAAGCGAGATGAAATTCGGTATACCGGTAAACGGTATTTGGCCGAAAATATCGGCCGGTATGGACTGTACCGTATTGGCCGGTATTGACTGGTACAATCGTTTTTTTTTTTGTTTTTATTATTTAAAAAATAATAATAAAAAAAAAATATTCTTGTTTTAGGGTTTTCAATTGTTACTCATGTTTTTTATGATATTTTAGAATTATATATGCATATGATATATCTATAATTAATCTAATGATCTTAAAATTGTAATATCTTTGTTTAATTAGTATTTTAGACGATAAACTTTGAAGTTGTTCTTGTTTCTTTTGTTTTTCCAGTTTGAACTTTGTATGAAATCTATGGATCTATATATTTTGGATGAATACTAGTTTATCTTTTTAAACTTTGTGAAAAAATGTTTGTTATAACGTGTTAAAATATATTTATAGTTATAAAATGTGAACTAGTATTTTTTCATAAAATTATAGGTATAAAATATATGCACCGATATTCCACCGATATTTAAACCGAAATTTTCCCGGTATACCGGCGTACCAGTGTATCGCTTTCGACCGGTACGAACCGAAATCTGGTATGGTACAACCTTGGTTGGGACTCAAAAACCCAACTGTAAAACTGTAGGGAAAAAATGATAGGTTTACGGTTGGGTCTGGAGTATCGTACCCAACCGTAAGACTGTCATTTTTTTCCCTACAGTTTTACGGTTGGGTTCGTACATTATCTTCTCGATTGCGCAATACGACACCTTATAAGAAATTCTTTCGAGCCATGGGTCGTCTTTATAAATGGTGTGTTTTCTACAACGGCTTTTTTCGAAAAGTACCTTAACTCTATCAAGGTCAGGGAGGAAATAATCATGCATCGCTTCGAAACCGTAACAAACCCACCATCACAACTATGAAGCTTCTTCTTCATTTGGTTCTTCATTTGGTTCTTCATTTGGTTGTGAGATGACTCCGTGGTAGTTGTAGCTTGGTTTTCAAAGTGCTTATATTGGTTTATGAACGCCGCTACAAACTTCTCTTTGTGCGGATTCAACCAATGGTCCATCAAATACTTCAGAACTCTTGGATAATTTCTCCAATGCAAGCATAACATACGAACATTTTCTTCATAATTTTCCTTGGTGATAGACCATGTTAAAGCGTCCCATTCACTTTGGAAACTAGCCCATTTTAGTTCCGCCAACTTGTCATCCTCCTCGAATTTTTCTTTGGCCTTTTCTTGTTGAGGTACCGGTAATTTCTTAATTCTCTCCATCTCGCTTTTCTTTGTTGGCCGAATAATCGGTTTGCACTTGGTTTGAATATTGTTCCACAAGTGGAACGTGCAAAGAAGATTATGAGCATCCGGGAATACCCTTGCTATGGCATTCATCAAGGATTGTTCTTTGTCGGTGATAATCGCTTTAGGGGTATATCTTTCAACGTAGAATAATTTAACTTGTTCCAATGTACAGATATAGCTTTCTTCGAGCTCGTCTCTCAAGAAGCAAAAGGCAACACTAAACGGGGACTTGGTAGAAGTTTGGCCGACAAAATTCATGACCGGGAGCTCATACTTGTTAGTTTTGTACGTGCAATCCATTAGAAGCACTTGATGGGAGCACCGTGTTAACTTCATAAACTCAAGATGAGCCAATATAATATGCTTTATTTATTTATTCTTATCTTCTTCATGGAACATGGTGTAGTTGTGCTTCTCCCCCAAGTACATAAGTTGTTGGATTTGGTCCCTTTCTTGCCATTTCTCACTGTTCAACTTGGATTTGGCGTTGTAGATTTTCTCCAACGTAGAGACATTCTTTGGGTTTATTTTCTTCAAGTGTCCGAGGATATCAATAGGTTTCACTCGCTTTTCCGTCATGTCATCTACGATGCCCTTTTCTTCCTCGGTGAGCCGTGCCGCAGAAGGATGTGTTAACAAAGTCTCCGGTGGTAGGTGGTTGTGACGACCACATACAACTCTAGATAAGAACCACTTCTTCTCGTTGTTAGTCTGAAATTGAAGCTTGAAAGGACATCCCCTCTTCTTAGTGAAAGTAGTTTGCTTTCTCTTCGTCTTTCCTACATACTCGGTACCCTTCTTCGCATGACTTGTATAGAATCCACTACACTCGCAAACCATTTGAAAGCGGTTGTCTTTAGTTTGACGGTTACAAACTATCACACACATAATTAACTTGCCATGTTCTCTAGCTCATTGCTTTGCATCATCTTTTTTTCCCATGTCTACATGGTCCAAGAACACAAAGTTAGAAACAAAAAAAAAAGACTTAGCAATATTGTCCAAAGGAATTAACAACTTATCTATAACCTACCAAGTCGTTCAAATAGTGATCTGTAATATCTCTATTTAGAATATCATTTGGAGGAGGCTGAGCATACATTGGGTGAGGTACAATCTCGAGCTGAACAAAAAATATCAAGGCATTAGGCAACAAAACACTAGAAAGTATAACTTTACGGTTAGGTTATGAGCATCGGACCCAACCGTAAGGGAGATTACGGTTGGGTTGTGCCTTCGAATCTAACCGTAAAAATAAAAGAAAACATACATAATTAACTACGGTTGGAATCAAAAGTCGAACCCAACCGTAACTAGTGCAATAAATACCCATGCACATAATGAGTTACGGTTGGGTTCTGTTATAAGGTAACAATCGAAAAACCCATTGTTTATATTAGGTTTTGATTGAAAAAATTGGATTGATTGATGAAGCTATGGTTTAATGTATTTATTTTTATGATCTATATACGGTTAGGTTCTCCTACGGTTTGGAAAAGAAGAACTCCCAATCGTAAAGGATCCCTATGTTGATCCAACCTTGGTATTTATGCCATTTTTACGGTTGGGAAATCTTAACATTTTCCCAACCGTAATCCTATTTACGGTTGGGTTGTGTAGCTTGACCTAGCCGTAGATTTAAATGTGAAACTAATTTTTTCCCAACTTTTGCTTGTTTGTAATATTTTTAGGAATCGAGCAAAGGGGTTGGTCAAGGATTTGAGTCGTTCCATTGTCGTTGGGAGTTGTTGAGTGTTGAAAAACAAAGAACACTTCTACAAGGGATTTAAGATATAACTAAAGAGATATCTAAATCTGACGAGGATGTCCAAGAGAATGTTGTTATAGTGGATGAATAACTTATGGAGTTCTTTTACTGTTTTTATCTGTTGGTATCTTAAGACTTACTTTGTTGTAGTGTGGTTGATTATGGATTTGAACAATGTCTTTGTTTTTATTAGTTCTTTTTATGAATATGAATTTCTTAATATAATTTGAATGAATGAATTGTAGTTTCTTTTTTATTGTTAAGTGATTCAAGGTATAAATAGATGAAAAAACTCAACTCAGGTTTACTTACGGCTAGGTGTCCGTCAATTGCTTTTAATGAAAAAAGCATTAGGTAAACAAAACACTAGATATATACATTTACGGTCAGAATGTGAGCGTCGTACCCAACCGTAGAAAGATTACAGTTGGGTTTAGGGTTGCACAAACCGACTCAGACCCGCCACCCGACCCGCACCCGCCACTTTTGACCTGACCCGCCGATAAACGGGTCGGGTGCAGGTGACAATTTCATTTACCCGCCTTCTGGCGGGTCGGGTGCGGGTGACACTTTCTCTCACCCGACCCACCCTCCCAACCCGCCAGAAAACGAGGTCATTTCTTTTCTTAACATAAATACTAGGTCTAGTTCACAACTCACGAACTGGGACAATTCCATTTCTTCTCCAAATTTCATTCTCTTCTTCTTACAGCAGAACCAAAGTGTACCTCAATAATTCATAGTTCTAGTAGAGATTCAGAGGTGAGGTTAAGCTCGATAGGTTGAAGACAATGAAGGATCAACTGGGCTGAGGCTTGAACGAGGAACCAGTTGATGTCTTGGAAGAAAAATCATATCTCTGTCGGAAGAGTTGAGGCTCATTTGCGAAGATTAAGGGGTTTGCAGGGTTCTTGAGAGATGAATTAAGCTTTAGTAGTTGCTAGATCTGTGGTATGATCATGTTATTCACAACTTTATACCTTTCTTTGATGGGTTTTCTGAATGTTTTTTGCCGATTTGGATTTCTGCTGTTGTTGTTCTACTCGGATTTGAAGGTCTTGTTGATGGATTATTTCTGTGAAGGTTTGATTTCTCTGAAGATTTGTGGTTGCGAAGGGGGTATTCTGTTCTTCTTTTTCTTCTACAACAACCGCATCTGCATCAAATTACAGGGTAACATTTTTCTCCATTCTATCATGATATCAACACCATTTATGTTGCTTGGAAAAATATGGTTTTTCTTTCACTGTAATTATTTTTACCCGGCGATAGCAATTGAAGTTCTAAACACCTTGCACCTGACTATTACCTTTATAAATTCAGAAATTAAACCAAATCTTTTCAGAACCTTATTTCCTGCTAAACATCCATCCTTCTCCCTTAATCCTATTTGAATTTATTACCTTTAATCATGATGGTTCTTTACTCTCAGAAAGCATTTATAAACCAAATTTACATTCACCCTTCCTACTATCGTTTTTCATACCCTGCTACCAAATTATTGTGTCAATGTATCAATTGGTTGATCTTTGTAAGCCAATTGAGTAGAAAATTAAGAACTAGTCGAGTTTCACATATACTAATGCAAATATAGGAAAGTTCACATGGTTTTTATGCATGGAGATTGTGCTGGATTAGCATGTTCGATATTGCTTGCGCTACTATTGATAAAAATTCAAGTTTTTCTGCTTCTAGCAAGGTTCTTCTGCTGCTGGACGGGTGACCCGCACCCGACCCGACCCGTCCTACGGTGGGTTGGGTGCGGGTGAATACTTCAGTCACCCGCCAACTGGCGGGTCGGGTGCGGGTGGGGCCAAACCCGACCTACCCGACCCGATGTGCAGCCCTAGTTGGGTTTAGCCTTCGGACCTAAACGTTAATTACGGTTGGGAATCAAAAATCGAACCCAACCGTAACTGGTGCAACAAATACCCATGCACATAATGCGTTACGGTTGAGTCCTATGCTAAAACCCAACCGTAAAACTGTTATGATTGATTGTTCCGCCATGAAAATACAGTTACGGGTTAGATTAGGATGAACACCTAACCGTAATTGTTAGTTACGGTTGGGTACGATGCTGAAAACCCAACCGTAAAACTGTTACGATTTGGTTTTCCGCCATGAAAGTACGGTTACGGTTTAGTTATGATGAACACCTAACCGTAAATGTTGTCTACGGTTTGGTTAGACAAGAAAACCCAACCGTAATGTTCCCTGAATCACAAAAAAATCATACTTTTTTACGTAATTTCATCAAGTTTAAGTCATAAAAATACCAAGAGTTTAAGTTAGAGGTATACCTGACTACTCTGGTTGAGTGAATTAAAATCTAGGGTTTTTAAAAAAACTACAAAAAATTCTCTTTCATTTTTTCTACTTTTTCTTCTCACCAAACCAAAAAGAAAGAAAAATTTGATTTGATTTGATTAAGTATAAGATTATTTTAGATTAATTATTATTAGCCTAATCTATTAGTTAAGTAATTTTACTAATATTAACTAAAGATGGATAGTTTAACCATTATAAAAATATAATGGATAAGGGGTTTTTAAAATTCATACCTAGTGTCCTTATTTTGTCTTCACATAAAAAGTCCCTCTATTGAAATGTGAAGCCCGATATAAAGTTTAAAAAAAAAAAATACCTATTTTAAAAATATCAATAGTAAACACTAATAAGAAGAATGTAAAATGGGTTAACGTTTTTTATTTTATTTTTAACCTCCTTTAATTGGGGCTGCATGGATTAAAAGAGTGGGTCTGGAGACTCGATCAAGAATTCACAAGATGTAAAAGTTAATTACGTGGCTCAAAATCCGGAACCCCCTACAACAGGACTCTTTTCAGTAAAATTCAGCTATGAAGCTTCAAAATAATGAGCCTTCACCTCCAATACCCTCACAAAGTTATTTGGAACAGCCATGTCTAAGGATGTACATGGTATAATTTCGTATAATTTTGGATGAATCAAAACCGAAACCATAAGAGACGGTTTTTAAGTTTTTAAAACCGTGTCGCTCTTTTATAAACGGTTTGGTACAATTTTGGATAAGACTTGTTCGATGTAAAACCACTGGTTTTTTGAAAACCATTAGTTTTTTAAAATTAAAAATAGTATTAGTATTTAGTACACACAAGTCATAATAACCGTCTATAATTCATGTCTCGTACACGGTTAGGAAAATCTTTTGTAGTATACACTTCTTAATGAGTATTTACATTAGAAGGCTGATATAGGGGCTCCCATATCAATAGAGGGGCTCCAATAATAAGACGAAATAGGGACACTATGAAGTAAAACTCAAAAACCCCTTATCCATAATATTTTCACAATACCCAAATCACCCCTGATTAGTAATATTAATTACATTAATTAGTTTAAACTAATCATGATTAATTAAACATAATCTTTTACCTAATCAAATGATTTGATTTTTTTTTTTTTTTGAATTTGTGTTTGCTGGGAAGAAAAACTTGATGAAATCACGATTTGAAAGATTCAAATTTTGTTGTTCAGAAAAATTTACGGTTGGGTTTCATGTATAACCCAACCGTAACCATAAGAAAACCGAAGAACAACATTTTTGCCCAGATTTATGGTTGGGTTTTCAACAAAACCCAACCGTAAATCAAAGAACAATGATGAACACCATCTTTTGTGAAAAGTTACGGTTGGGTTTTAAACCAGACCCAACCGTAAGTAGAAGAAAAATAATGAACACCTTTTTTCCCATAGTTACGGTTGGGTTTTCAACCAGACCCAACCGTAAGTTGAAGAAAATGATGAACACCATTTTTCCCATATTTACGGTTGGGTTTTAAAGGAAAAACCAACCGTAACTCATCCTTTTGGGAATTGATTTTTTTGTTAAATTTGAGTTTTAAAAATCAAAATTTTGAAATAATTCAATCATTTTTACTAGATTGAAGGCAAATTGGGTGTTTGAAACGAAGAAAAAACGAAAAACACACAAATTAGATAATCCAAATTTGTGCTATCCAGTAGAATTTACGGTTGGGTTTTGGCTTATAACCCAACCGTAACAATTCTGTTAATATTTGTTCCAATTTCAACACATAATTACGGTTGGGTTTTGCCTTAAAACCCAACCGTAGCCAGTACAGTTTACGGTTGGGTTTGGCTTATAACCCAACCGTAACAGATTATGTTAATTTTTGTTTCAATTTCAACACAGAATTACGGTTGGGTTTTGCCTTAAAACCCAACCGTAGACAAGTTGTGAATTTATTACGGTTGGGTTTAGTAATCGTACCCAACTGTAAGTGGTCCTGTTAACTGTTTTTTGATTTTCAATATACTCCAAATTGGGTTTAAAACACAACTTTGTAACTTATTCCTTCTATTGTAATAGATTTAAAGTAGTACATTAAAGGAAAAAAACAAAGGAAACGAAATACAATAGACCATTGGATGATTACACTTAAACACTTAAAGATAATGGCGATAATCAAACACCCGACTTGTTTCCATAATACAGTAGCAATCTGTATGCTTGAACTCCTCCCCATATTTGATTATATACTGCTCCATAGACAACACATGCTGAAAAAAACAAATCAATTATTAGTTTGAGTTTTTGAAATCTCTTTTTAATTAACGATTTATTAATCGACAAACTTACTCTTTCCACACCGTTCTCGTAGGGATTTGCTTCGAATCTCATTTGCTTTTCCAGTTTTAAGTTGTTCATTTGTCGATACAACGTCTCTAACCGTCTCTTGATGGCTCTCCACGGCCTATGATTTACATTCACCTCTAATGCCGCAAACATTCGAAATACCCGCTTCCACCATTCTTCGGTATCTTGACCCTCATACCAATTTTGTTGTGAAACAACGTTGTTATTGTTGTTATAGAAGGCTCTATCGTAAGCATGCTCTAGCATCGTATGCCACGCTCGAACAATTGCAACATCTTCATCATTCGTGTATGTGTTTACCATTTTTAGTGGTTGAAAGAGTATGGTGAGAATAATGAGAAAGTCTAGAATTATAATGAGAATGAAAGGGATAGAGAATAATGAGAAAGTGACAAGTAACGGTTTCCTTTTAGGGAAAAAGGAACCAACGGCTAGATTTTTGAAACAAAAAATCCGTTGGAATTGTGTACTTTAAGGAGACGGAAATTCAGACATTTTGAGAATCCCGCAGAATTTACGGTTGGGTTTTGAGGTGAAACCCAACCGTAACATAGTTGTGGTGTTTCTACAGTTTATTTACGGTTAGGTTTAGTAATCGAACCCAACCGTAAAATAATTTTTACAGTGAAATGTAGTTACGGTTGGGTTTAGTCACCGAACCCAACCGTAACTTGTAGTGTTAGTAATAGTGTATATTTTACCATATTGTTACGGTTGGGTTTTGCCTTGAATCCCAACCATAACCTAGTTGTTTTATTTGTACAATTTTTGTTACGGTTGGGTTTAGTAATATAACCCAACCGTAAATATGAATGTTTGTAGTATGGATTGTAGTTACGGTTGGGTTGAGTCATGGAAGCCAACCGTAAAAGCAGTTTTTAAGACAAAATTAGTTATGCTTGGGTTTAGTTTATTTTCTTATTAAATACCAGAGTTGTTAAAAACCTTATTCTTAACATTAAAGGTAGAACTAAAGGAAACGAAATACAGTAGATCATTAGATGATTACACTTAAACACTTAAACACTTAATCATATCGACGAAACTCAAGATAGAAACTTTGTTCCAAGATACGATAGCAATCTGTATGCTTGAACTCCTTCCCATATTTGATTTTATACTGCGCCCTAGCTATGACATGCTGAAAAAAATAAATCAATTATAAGTTTCATTATTTTTAATAAAATTTTAAAGAACGATTTATTAATTGACACACTTTTAAACCAAATTTTATGGACGCTCTTTGTTACGGTTGGGATTTTCTACAAACCCAACCGTAAGTTGTTTTTAAAATTGGCACAAATTAGTTACGGTTGGGTTATCTATTGAAACTCAACCGTAATATCCAAAACTATTCATCTTCTTCCCTTTGATTTACGGTTGGGTATTGAAAATAACCCAACCGTAATACTCAAGAACATAAAATATTACGGTTGGGTTTTGACACGGACCCAACCGTAATATCAACTGTGTGCAACATTTTTTGCCCAAAATCCTGATCAAACATGCGAATAAATCAATTACAAGTTCTAAGAATACATGGGTTTTCTACAATACCTTAGATACACCATTGTTGGACTTGATTGCCATCACTGCTACCTTGAACGCCTTTAGTATGCTTCTTCATCTCGAATTGTTGAGTTGAGTCTAATCGTCGATGAATTTTACGAATCGCCGATGAATCGAGGGAGATTACGGTTGGGTTTTGATAGGTTTTCTTTTGTTTAAGTTTTTAAAAGTTATGATTTTTTCTAAAAGAGTTTAAGTTTTAATTGGTATAAGGGTAAAATGGACATTTAACTTTACCCCCTAGGACATCCCTTATCGTAAAATTGGGTCACCTCGGCTCAACTGGGAGCCCCTCTATAAATATGGGAGCCCCTATATCAGCCTTCTTACATTAAGAGTGTGGAGTTGATTTTAATTGATTAAATTCAGTATTATCTTGTTGGAGAATATACTTCCACAGTACAACTAATTATAAAATGAAAAAATTAAAAAAATATTAGAATTAATTAAATTCTAACATATTTTAATGGTCATAAATGAAAGAATCTAATGACTAATATTAACGGTTTTTCGGTTCAATTTTATGCTAAACCAAAAACATACCAAAATCAATGGTTTTCACAAAATTAGAACTGTACCAAACCATAACTAAACGGTACAGTTTGGTTTAGACTAAATGGTTTAGCCATGTCCCAACAAAGATTTCAGTAACCTCTTATTTGCTAATACGCTGCAATGATTACATAACGGTGATTACGTAACAACGGACAAGTTTGGACAAAAGTTGAGAAACGAACAGATCATAGTATTTCTTAATGTGATGTAAAAAGACTACCAATACAAGTATCCGCATCAGTAATCGGTATCTAATGTAATTCATACAGAAAAAGAAAATGCTCTTTACAGAAGAGAATGAGAGAAGGAAGATGAATCCTGAACAATTGTAATAGAGATAAAAAAGGGTGACGAAAAAAGAGTTTCTATATTCTTTTCTTTTTGTTATTACAAGGGTAACAACCAAACTTTCATCTACTTGATGTCGCCTTCGTTCGTATGTACCTGCCGCACCTGATATCTTTAACTGCTCGAAAAATGGCGAGAACAACAATCGTAGTAGGAGCCAATGATAACCAGTCTAAGTTCAATTTTACAAAAAATGGGTAAAAGAGTTTCCCACCGATCACCAGAAGTATATAAACTCAATCCAACATTTGTGGATCATTAGAAACTTGGCCAAAGATATCGGGACAAGATTCCCAGTTTCCCTTTTCCCTTGCTTCCCAATACCCACCAGTATATCGGTACGTATCACTTCCTTTATCCTTCTCAAACCACTGTGGCTTCCACCCCCGTTCTTGCATCTTCCGTGACTGCACTCATAAAATGAAGGAAAAAAACAGCCAGTACCCCTGTTATAACTTATTCGGCATCTTACACTAAAGCTACATTAACTCCCCAAATCTATTTCCCAACACATATTGGGAGAGAGGCCATTAACTTTGACATAAACTCTCACATCAATGGGGTGCTAGCAATTTGAGTCGACGGACTCTAAAGACGTAATACTTGATGTTACATTGGAAAAACAATACTCGGATAAACAAAATATACCTGACGCTGCCTCTGCTCAAGCCGAAGTTTCTCTGAATTTGCCATTTCATATTCACCATTCTCTAGGCACCTCTGGTCAGGTCTGAGCCTTGAGTCTGTCGGTGGCAACTTCTCCTACATATAAGAAGTAGAAGTTGTACATCAAACCACCAATACAAATAGCTGAATCAAAACGAGATAACACAACAAATATATCACCAGTTTTGTGGATATCAGACCTTTAATCCAGGAACGAGTTCATTGAGTGTAATAGCAAAGCGGGTCAAGTTATATCGCGTTGGGAATTTTGGTGGCTTGCTCCGCTTCCAAAGCATCCGTGAATCGGGAAACGATTCTGAACCTTTTCCCTTACCCGAACAGTCTCCAAGTACATAATGCATGCTGCCATTCCATTTACCAAAAACTGTTGCTACTGTTTTACCACCCCTATCTTGAACTACTCCTTGTACCTGAAAGATACCAGTACACATACATCATTTAGAAATTGTCAGTTAATAATTCATGTACAATTAATTTTGGAAATACCATATATTTTGACTGCAGTAAAATTTAAATGGTAAATAATGTTCTAAGCTATCACTCTAGTAATGACAATAGAGAGCCCAACAACTAAGGGTGGCGCATAAATCAAACGAAACAAAAATGACTACAACCAACCTGATGAGGATTTCGGTCTATGATCGATTGCTCTTTGAATTTCAGCTTGCATGAATATTCATGATTTCCTTGTATACGCATTGTACCATAGTGGTCACAGTAGAGCTTCCCCAGTATCAGGTTGTAAATGGATGTCGTAACCTGATTGTAAAGAATCCACCACTCAGCTCAGGAGGAAATAAGTCTGGTTATTTACATCATGTTTCTTTTCATACCTTATTCCATTGAAAAACTTCTCCATCATCAAACTCGAGAGTAAGAACGCCGACAGGATCGAGTTGTATTGAACGTCCCCAAAACTTACTTTTTAAATTACTATCTCCCCAAAATTTCCAGCCATTACCCTCACAATGGCATGCAACAACCATGGGATGATGACTAACCTGCTTTAACAGAGACGAATCCGTAACCAAATGGTGCTTGAAAGAGCTTACATAATAACAGATGGAAATGAATGAACAATCAAATTGTAAACGAAAAAATAGAACACAAAATACCTACTGGAAAACTCAAATACATATTAAACAGACTCGTATCGACAAAACAATTTAATTCCTCAGAGCTTAATGTATGCATTCAACAGTTTTACAAGCTAAAATGATCATTTCATACTATCATGTTCAGAATTATTTCACACATTCGCAGTTTAAGTTATCTGGAACTATTAATCATGTCCTCATAATGGTACTTAGATGTCAGAAACAAAAAGTGTGTTACTCCAAGCCTGGGAACCTCTACATCCTTGTAACAAGTCCGACACTGTTCTTCTCGCCGGTGGTTTAATTTTCTACTAAAAGCATGCATAAGGTAGACCAAGCCAGAGGATACAAAAGACCTATTACAGGGCACATATCTTATGGTTAAAATAGACCGACAATATCTAAGTAGAAGAGTCGAAGTTGTGTTCGAACGCAATTATTTGCACTCATGACATCAACATAGTCATTATCAGAGTCTGAATAACTTCACCTGCACACTCATATGGAAAACTTTCTAGGAATATCGTACAATAACTTCCTTTGAAGTAAAAGGACTCCTATCAGGGCAGAGAATATGTGTGTGTGTGTGTGTGTGTCTCTGTAAAAATAATAATTCCTCCATTCAACAGACCAATCAATGTCATGAGTAACCCTGCATACTGAATCAAACTGTAGTGCCATCACACTGAGATGATTGTAGCCAGTCAGAGTAACAGACCAAAGTTAGACCAGATATGCAGAACAGAGTAAGGCCAGATAGGTTGAAGTGAAGACGAAACCTTTTCTGAGAAAAAACGGACACCTTTGTCTAGATAGTCAGCCTCATATGTCTCACCCAAAAGTGGATTAAATGGCTTGCAATTTCTTCCCTCGGTGGAAGCATATCCAGATACAGCAAATGCTGCTACATTAAGAACCCTCATAAGGCTATTGCCCTGGAAAATCATAAGGGTAACGGTGTTAGAAAATGCAATAGAAGTGAATGCCACTGTCAGTTAGCTGAAGTCTTTTTTCTTTTCATGAATGAAGTTACCACAAATCACTAATGACAAACAGCAAAGAAAATAAAATGAAGAATTAGTCTAAAAAGACAACTTGGTAAAGTAAAATGAAAAATCAATCAATAGGGACCAAGTATAAATATAACCAAAATAATATTTAGTCTCCAATTAGGATCCCAAAGATCCCAAACAATAAGGGTATGGGGCCTATTGGCCACACAATCCTTTATATTTATGCTCTCAATCCATCATCTCTGTTTGTGGTTGTGATTGAAGCCTGTCACACAAGGTTGTAAACTAGAGGACAATGCGGTTCCACCAGCAAATATATAGGGACAATTTCATCAAAAATAAAATCCCCCGTTGTTTATATTCCTTGGTCTTCTACTACCAAAAACTTAACAATCAGCTTGTTGTCTTCATCGCCTAGCGTACAACCATACTTAGAATTCCATTCAGTAACCGGGCGTGTCTCTGAATTTCACAACCCTAAAGATACATGCTCTGATTAATACTCAGAATTTGACCTACACAGCTTGGACAGGAAGAACAGATTAAGTAAGATGTTCCTCAAAGAAATCACTGAGTACGATTTGAAGGACTACGATATTTGTCTTGCAAGTATAAGTTGATACGATTGGTTGCATAAAGAATCTAACATACAGAAAATCAAAATAATTGGACTGGCTGGCTATGTTGTTCTAGGAGCTGGGAAAGTGGCCTCACCTAGGAGCCAGTTGGGCACTCCCCAAACAGTTCACACCTTAAGTTTCTGTTACTCATGTGACAGTTCTACATTTACCGACATACTTGAATATTATCTACTAGGGTATCTGCATAAATGACATGAAAATGACATAGATTCCACTTGCTAAAGTTAGCAATTTCATAAAGCAGAATGAATATATATGCTGATCATATGCTCCTATGAGAACACCAGAAGTCTCTATATCAGCATCATATGTCTAAGCAAGAACATTACTGTTATACGTAAAAATGATAAAGGTTAATTATCAACGCATCAAGAAGGTATTCAGTGCAGTAAATAAATCAACTTTTGGCGGATTTTTTTTTAAAAGAGGGACGCTTACCCTTTTGCCATATTCATAAGCTCGATCAAGAAGGAAAGAGTACTCCAAATCTTCATAACATTTTTGTAAGGACGATAAGGGCTCATTGAAGTAGACAGGAAGACAAACTTTCGTAAGGTCTTTGCCAATGTTATCTTTAATCATCGACCAGAGGCTGACTCCTTTCTCTTTTTCCACTGGGTCAGGCAATTTCTTACGCCGCCTAACATAAGGGTAGTTAACCCCAACAGATATAATGGAAGCATCTGTGCCGTCTTCAGAATCAATAGCATAAAGCTTTTCATCATCTGAGTCGAAGGATGATCTATGCAACTCAGAACCACTGCTTCTAAATGAACTTGTTGACAGGAAATCCCGTGTATCAAAGAAAGCGTTGTCATCTTCGTCAGTTTCTTCATCTGCAGCATCATGTCTTTCATTGTCATCATCAGATTCACTTGCAGATCCTTCTGAAAAAAACATGGCGAAAAGATGTTGTTAGTATAAGATGCTAACATGAAAACTACAGGAACAGATAGGATGCTTAAGCCATCTGGGCATCTTATCTTTCAATTCTCCATACCACTAGATTTGTCTTGCCTTGATCTTGAGGAATCACCTTGTTCTTTCGATTGTCTTTGGCTCTCATCGACAAGTGTATTCTCCAAGTCAACCTTTTCTGTCTACACGTTATAGATATGCGTCACAGTTTAGCAAGGAAAACTTTCTGACTAACTTACAATCTATGACAAAGGGGGAAGAAGAGTAGTAGCACTTAATCAAAAATGAAACTATAAACCATGAGTACTGAGCATAATTATAATAACCGATTTACTAGTGTATGCTGCTTTGCTTATGTAAGTCGGAAGATACTTGCTGAAAACAAAAGTAAACAGCATACTATGAATTGTAGGGTAATTAATAATTAAAATAACGATTTAGAATAAGAAACCATTATCATTAGGGTAAAAAGCTCTTTCTTAACAGTATACCAGCATCAAACAAAACAATCAATCCACAGCAAAGTTACGATCTTATAGACAATAAAGTGGACAAACACAGAATCGGCATCTTTACTACAGTGCCAAATATAGCTTTGAGCACGACAGTTAACTAAGAAAGCATTAAGGGAATACAGATGTGATGTACTGAAAATCAATTTATATTGGGACCCAAAGAGAGGAAGTCATTCAAATTTATGCATTGATCACTCAACAACTGTTGTTTAAGATAACTTAAGAAATCATAAAACTGCGACTGAAAGAGAAGCACTTAGTATGTTTAACGAGACTATAATGGTTAAGCCTCTAACGCGTTAAAAGGCAACAAAAACTCAGGACCTTATGGTCCCATCTTCAGCGAATAAACATTTTAAGCTGTGCAACTTTTCTTTGGATCCACCATTCTGGTAAAAACCAAACTATCTAATGCGCTAACAGAATATCACAAGTTTCAATGTTCGGGAATGAGTTCTTCGCGGATTCTAAACATAAACAATAAATTTGTTACTAGACTCTGTAACGGAGACTAACCAAAAATCAGAGCTGCCAACAGATCTGTTGAAAATATAAAAGCCAGCATCGAGCGCAAGAAAGTAGATATCCTCTTCTATGAAACAGATAGTTCCTATTAAAACTGCAGTTAAGATTAACTCTTGAGAATTTTTGGCCCTCGGAACATGGTAGATTTACAAACTTAAAAAGACAAGGATGATATGGTATGGCAACACTTGGAAATAATGACTGAAACTTTCTAAAAGCAAGTCTAGCCTAGTATAAATGACTACCTTTAAAGTGTTCAGAGTTGTACCACGCAATGACTCTAACGGACTTTATAATCAACAACACACGGCATCCCTGCTATAGAAAGAGCACAAAACACTCACCTGATAGTTAATTATTATATACATTTCCTTTAGTTATCATATCACTATCAGATACCTAATAATAGTCCAGAGCTGGTTTCACCACTATAAGATACGTTTCTGACCTGGGCAACTGGACCTGTGTGGCGACTACTTATTTCTTATGTTCAACCCCTACAACAATTTTGATTATGTTTGAAGATCTAATTGCACACCTCCATAAATTTGAAGTAGTAACTCCATTCTAACGCAGCATAAAAACAGAAAAGATAAGAAAACTCTTAATCTGTTCACTAGGTAAATCATGACAGATGGTACACAAGGTTTCTGATGTTTTATAAATTAATAGTGATTCGTACAAAATAGTAGAAATGAAGAATCAAAGAATTACAAATCAATAAATCGCTATGTATGTACTAAAGTATAGAAGAAAAGAATCAATTAAATCTCTATCTTATTTTAAATGCTTATAATTTTGACTGTTCGAAAAACATCAGGACGTTCAAAATTCTGCAGAGAAGAAGAATTCCGAATTTGATGTTTTTTATGAATCGATGAATGTACCTCTAGCTGGCGAAGTGTATCGATGAGGAGAGATTGTTTCTGCTTGAGAAGAACGAGTTGGTTCTGCAAAGCTGAGAATTCGGTCCTCATAATTTGTTCACTGTCCTGAATAGCAGCTTCACTAACTCCCTCTTCTAACAATCGCTGTCTCAACTTTTCAGTAGAGACGACAACATTATCAATAGGAGCCATTAATTCGCTATTCGACATCCTAGGGAACATATCTTTCACCGCCTGTAATGCTTCCATCCATGCCGCTCGATCTTCCCTAGCATCTGCCCTCAGATGTAACCTTTTTGTTCCAGTAAAAATGGAGAATCTCTTGTCATCCGACTTGCTCTCTCGAATAGATGAAACCTACACACACATTTTCTTATTGAAATAACCTGACAATTTATTCCACATACTAACTATATCTGAACTATATCTGTAATTGCTATCTTGATTGAAAGAAACAAACCCTAAATTTTATTAAAATCCGTCCAATAAGGGGAAATTAGGAGTATGTATATATACCTTGAGATGAACTTCACCGAAAGCTTTACGACGATGTTGACCATTAACATGATGATGATGCCTACGATGACGAGAGATTCTACGAATAGATTCTTCACCAATAACTCTCGATCCTTTATCCGTTTCTTGATTTAATTCAATCCTATCAGGTCCATGAATTTTGTAATAAGAAAGAACACCATCTTGTAATACAAACCATCTTGGTCTCCAGCCTTTACCATAATTGACCCATTTATACAGTATACCACAGATTCCATTCCCAACTATATCATTTATTTTCAAATCTCTATGATCCACCAATAACATTTGTGGTGGTACTTCACTTATAGAATTCTGTCTTGATGATGAATCCATTCTTTGCCTCGGATCACAACTATTCATACTACTACTATTGCTGCTGATACCGTTTATTATGTAATTGCTGTTGATGTTGTTTGTATTGCTGTTATTGACTCTATTGTTGTTATTGCTGCTATTGATCCGAAATCCATTATTGTTCCTATGGTTGTTGTTGTTGTTGTTGTTGAGATTAAGATTTGAAGAAGTTGTAGATGAAGAAGTAGCAGAAAGAGAGAATGAATCACGAACACCACTACGATTCAAGGAATTAGATCTCACGATCGACATCGATGAATTCAATGTAACATTATTATTAAGAAGAAATTCAATGCAAAATTCAAGAACATGAAGAAGAAGAAGAAACTCAGATCAAAAATGAATAAAGAAATAAGAAGATGATAATGATTAAGGTAGTTGCAAAATCACCTAGAAATTCAGTGGCGATTTCGTTATTAGGAAAAAATGGACAGGGAAAGGGAAAGAAAATGGATGGAATTGCGAAAATCTTGCGTTATAGAACAACAAAAACAATTACGTAATCTTATTTTTATTATGTTCCTATTCTTATTCCTACTCTTATGAATAAGAATAATTAAACGTAGAAAAAGCTAAATTTTCACAAAGAGTGAGAAATAGACGGCAAGATGAAACGACTTCTTTTTCCCCCCTTACATGAATAATATCGTGTTTGTTTTTTTAGTTTGACTGGATCTAACTTAAATCATCTTACTCATCTGACTGAAATCATCCAATTCATCTGAATCTAACTGAAATCTTTTTACCAAAATTTTTTAAAAAAAATTGTGCAACAAACAAATAAACAAGTCTTGGAATAATCTAAATCAATGTGCCTTGTTTGTGCCAAAAATCTCTTCAACACTAAACAACCAAAATCATCAAAAATCAACCAAAAAAGAGAAGAAATTGAACACATCATTTAACGTGGTTCAGCCCTTAATGGCCTACGTCCACGGGTAGTGAAATTGAAGGGTTTTTATTGATCAATTGAAGGTTACAAATACAGAGAATTCCATTAGAGCTTTTAGTTGGATTCCGTCTTTTTTCTGTCGGAGCCAAAGCCTCCCCCTTTTTTGTTCTTCTTCTTTCCCTTATAAACGAAAATCTTTCAGTTTGGGTCGATGAGTCATCCAAGTTGGATCGATGAGTCACCCAACTTGGATCGATGAGTCACCCAACTCTCAATACGTGGCGCCCTCTAATCGTCCCATGTGTCGACCCAATCTCTTCCAGATACTTCCATGTGGCTTCTCCCTATCCGTCCACTTGTCGACCTAATCTTCTTATCCTACGGGACTAGTTCGATCCATGGTTCGATCCATGGTACGATCCCTGGTTCGATCCCTGGTACGATCCCTGGTACGACCTCTGGTTCGATTTCTGGTTCGATCCCTGGATCGGGACATCTTGTGCTCCGCACTTTGCTGCCACGTGTCAAGCAACTTTTTGATACTCACAACTTGCCCCCTTTTTTCTTGAGAGTTATTTGAAGAAAAACTCTTAAGAAAATTACTTCAGTTACTTCTTGCTTGGCCTTGTCACGATAAGAGTATGAACCTGATCCATTCAAAAATAGAATTTTGCTGCAAAACTTATACATAAGCGCATATTAGCGTAATAATATTATTTCATGTATAAATCAATCAGGAATTCAAATTCAAAGTAACAATCAGAACGGGTCACATGTCAGGTTCTTCATTGGGCGTAATTTTCTTTATACGCGCCAAAGCCTATTCGCACCAGACATTCCAATAATTATGGTGGGTGGTATTTTAGCCTGTTCACCTTTCAATAAGAGTCCTTTTCATGACTTATATAAACAAGAAAAATTAAAGCAAGAGAAAATTTTAAGTCAAAGAAATAAAGGATACTTATCGTTAGTTGTATCGTTAAAGCTTTTTTTTCCTTGTTCGGGAAGTGATGTCATCGCTTAGGGACCGAACCATGATGTCGTTCTGAAGTGGCCTTAGTGCGATCCATGCTTCGGATTAACAATACTTCAAATTTGTGCAACGGTAGCACTTCAGACTTGTGTATTTTCATGGCGTCGTCATATTTTTGTCCCTATAAAGCAGAATTTTATATATATACTGATCGTTAGTTTTCTACCGCAAGATTCCTTTAAACCCTGGATTGGAATTTTTTGCGATGTCCTTTAATACTGCTTTAGAACGTGCATAATCCGATCCTTCATTGCTTAGCAAGCGTACCACTGTGCCTATGGTTCTGCTACCACCATCTCGATCCAATCTTTCCGATGCTTGATCGTGCCTTTTATAATTCCATTTGTTAGTTTCATCATTTTGTGCTTTATCTAGCTTTCCTTAATCAAGAATTTTCTTTCGTAACTTCTTTCTTCTTTATTTTGATATGTTGTTTCCTGCACAAGAAAATTTGATCTAGTAATCTTTTTGGTTATCATATGATTTTCCGAGTACCATGAATTGAAGTACTTTTTACCTCAAATCATGTTGTTCGAGATCCCACACATACGAAACAAACCCGAGCCAGGGGTAAGATACAGGGTTGGTCCCGAACTGTACTTTGAAAATTGATAAACCAATAATTAGGAACCCCTTCTTTATAAGAATTTCGTTGTTAGTGAAATTCTTTAAGGGTGTTTACCTTTTCTATATGATTGTGTCGTCAATCGCAACGCTATCCAGAATATGATGTTCCTGGAAATTTTGAGCGCTCAAAGTATATGATATTCCGGGATTAATGGAATTTTGATTATATTAATAATCATAGCGTTTTCCAAGATACGATGTTCCTGGAATAATTCTGATTTGCTCGAAAGCTCATAATTCTTTTTTTTTTTTTCTTTTTTTTTTTTTTTTTTTTTTTTTTGTCTCCTGAACGGAGAAATATCGGTAAGAAATATACCTGAAATGTAGATGAGAAGTATACTTGAAAAATCATCCAGATATTTCTCATTTCTCATTTCTTATTTAAGACATATCCCATATTCTTCTATATACATGAGAAGCATATATAAAATAAAATATGACATATATTTTTAAATAAGACATGAGAATTATCCAGATGAATATTCCGAAGTAATTGCTGTTTGAGAAATCAGAAGTATACGAATGTAGAAGTATTCACCTTCCAGAAATATTTGATGATAGGTTGAAAGAGATCCCCATTTTTGAATGATAATTCATGTTGGAACATTCAGATTGCCGCAAGAAATATAAGAGGCATTGCCTTTCGAAGAAGTTCAGAATAAATTGAAGTATTTACTGAATATTCTTCATGAAGTATGAGCCATTTGAAGTATCTATCAATTGTCGCCTTATGCTAAGAAGTACAAGGCATATGACTGGCAAATAATATTATTTATTTTTGCATTAAGTAATTATTGAAATGAAATACCTAATTGGTGCGCAGTATTTAGCTCATTTCATAGCTAAAAAATTTGGCTTCTTTATAGCATGCCCCCCAGTGCATCATTGTTGGATGGCTGCCACATCTCTGAAGTATCCTTCATATGTATCTTCACACTTCATAAAAATGTCTTATACATTTCATAAAATTAAATGGATGCAAACTAAAAATGATCTTCATGCTTTTAATTGCATACCATAGTTAAATATAATCAATCAAATTGGAATTTGTTCAGACTTATAAATACATCATATTAATTCAATAGGTTTTCTATCATAGATGAATGTGCGGTTAATTATCATGATGCATGATATCACATGCGATTCAGATACTATGTAAATTATTTGATCAATTCATACTGTATGTTAGCTTGAAAATTATTTTTAAATTTAAAATTACTATTTCAAATATGCAATGAATATTATGAACTTTATAATCAAAAATTAAAAAAGATAATGCAGATCTATCTTTTTCGAAATGCTTGCGGATCGATATATGTCTTTTCTTGTTTATTGAAGCTGTGATAATAATTATCTAGCTATAACAATTTATTATAATTATTATTATCATCATCATCATCATTCATTTATTTATTTTTTATTTTATTTTTTATTTTTTTGTCGACTCACTAGGAAGAAAATTCAACAGAGTCTTAACTGTTTTCTGGGTATTCAACCTAATTCAGGCTATTTTACTCAGTTCTGCCCTGCAATTTAAGCATTCATTCTATGACAATAACATATCAAGTTCATGCTACAATTTAGTCATTCCATGGCAGGAAAAAAAACATCACACAAAGCATAAAGAAATCAAGTTTTTCTCAACTTTCAAAGTTAATCTAGAGTACCACCAAGAAGGGCAGGCTTTAAAAATTCAAAATATGCTTCAAGTTATCTTCAAATTAACTTAAACATCATTCAAGTTATCTTCAATTATTTGAAATGAAACAACTAGTGTAGAAAAACAACTAGGTATCATGATGAGATTCTAATAAATGAAAGTTTTTTTTTTTTGATAATTGATACATAATTGATACTTAGCTCGCTGAGAAAGCGAAATGTAGGTGTATTGGATGAGCTCTTTGCTTCAAATGAATCTTCTCAGGTCTCGGACATCGTCTGGTGACCCCTTTTCAGTTATTAGAACAATCGCTTCTTCCTTGATGACATGGCCAGCTTCAGCAGCTCCACTTAAATGACTTACTTTAGCATAAGCATTCATTTCATATCTCAATTAAAGATGAAAGATAACTGTAATGTTTTCAGTTATAAACAGAGCAATTTGCATAACTGATTATTCATGTCAGAGTATAATGATTTATACATGTTCTAAACATTAGCATACATAGCTTATAAGCAAGGGTGCAGATGTTTTATGCACAAGCAATGGCTATACACATTCAAACATCCGATGATTTGATCTGGGATAAATGAATGGCTCTAAGGTATGCTATTAGTATCCAAAGTAGTTTAATCATGAACTAATAAACAAAGTATGTACTTAAAAAATGAATTCAAAATGAGAATAGTTTGTACATGCTCCTACAATCAACTTGTAGTGTCATATGTTTCATCTCCTGAATATAATAGATGCAGGCATGTATAGCCTTTGCTTATAATACTATTTATGTCTGTAGGAGCTACAGAAGAGTTGAATCAACAGATAAGATTTGGCTACTAATTTAAAGCATGATTCAACATAGATAGGTAAGTATTCACGCGAATGAGCTTATGTTTTTGAAATGGTAAGAAAATTCACAATTCAAGCATACATAAATTATAATTAAGAACTATGGATGAGAAGACACCATTATTCATGATGTAAAACGAATATAGCAATCAAATATTTGGGGTTAGATTATGAATACTTATCTTCTAAAATTACTTGTGGACTAGTAAATGTGCATACTGTTTTCGCTTTTAGAAATGTACCGCCAGTAGTGTCATTATTTTCATAACAAAAATGATAATCATAACTAGGTTGTGCTGTTGTATATTGTATGAAGATCAGTAAATTGGAAAGAGAAATCAAGTAGATGAAGATGATGATTATATAATTAAAAGAACCCATGCTTTTATTTCTGATAATCATGTCATATGCATTTCTATTTTGTCTTCCCTATAAACACCAACCGATCTTGATGGTCAGGTTTGGCTGAATGAAGCTCATGATTTATAAAGATTTCAATTTAAGAATGTGAACTGAAACGGTTCATCGAATGGGTGACAGACAAAGGGTTTCAGGTTATAGGTGCAAGTTCACAAGTGTTCATAGTAAACAAAAGACTATTGAATTAGCTAAGAAACTCATGATTTATTGTTCATGGATAAGAATGTACACTCAGGTATCACCTATTCAGGTAGCAATTCTATAAGCTATAATAACATGGTAATATGCAGATTTGAGGTAAAATTGGTAATGACCATGAATCCTGAATGCTTAGAGTTTAGGATTAGATTTTGATATTTAAGCATTTGCTTTTCAACCTTTTTAAAGTGACATTTACTTGCAGTTAGAGTTGATGATACTTAGCTCATTTTCTTGCCAAGTGATGGATGTTGCTTGTTTGCTGCTCTTTTCTATACTGATAGTATAGGAGAGGTAATATTGAGATGATCCTGTCCCTTGGGGAGTATAAAGTGGTCCATGGAGTAGTATTGCAATTTGAGTTGCTCTTATATCTTAACTTGTCCAGGATCCTGCGTCCCGAGATGATTGTTGCGGACAATCTGAAATACTTGGTATGGCTGTGAACCCTGAAGGTGTTTGCACTCGGTGACGCTTTGCGGAGGACTGTCACGATCTTAAGTGTGGTTCTACATGTGCGATTATAGCTCTTTCCTTGATCATTTGCTGAAAATGTGATATTTGATGCCCATGTACTTCTTTTGGATGTTTCCATTTAGAGAATCAGTTCCACCATCCAAGACTTTCAATATCTTTGACCTAATACTGTCAGCTCCATCTAGAAGATCACTTTCATAACGCTGTCTTCTCAAGTACCACAGCAGCCTTATTACTGTTATCCTTAAAATCCACAACACTACTTGCATTAGAAATTGAATCCGGTCCAATTGCCTTTGCCAAAATTTGTTTCATATACATTTGAACTTCTCTTTTATCATACTTGCAATTCTGTTGTGTATCTTGATACCAAATCAACAAAAAGAATCACAAAAATACTTAGCTTTGTGTGTAGCAAATGAGAAGGATCAAGTCCTCTATTTCAGAGTTCTCTGAATTCTTGATAAAGTATACACAACAGATATAGCAAATGAGACAGTGGATCTCTCAATGGTTTCTTAACCAAATTAAGTTTTCTTCTTAGTTTTTCCCTATGCTTGCAACCCTTCAATTTTCCCCAACAATTCCTGTGCCATCTCATACTCATACTTGTTTAAGCAATTGGTATATCTTAATAATCCAGTCTATAGTATCCCAATGTGGCATTTCATCGAACACTCTCCAGGCAGTACTAAAAATGCCATCATTAGCTAGCACAAAAGTAATAGTATCACTAGACAACCCAATTGGTTGATACCCATTTGTAAGAACTAACCCCTGAACAATTTCAATTAGTTTACTGTGACAACTGACGAACTCCTTCAAGCTTTGGAGTTTCTCACAATTAACATCATTACTCATAATTTCTTTAGGTTGAAATTACCCTCATCAGACAAATCTTCCTCTTCATTAAAGAAAAACAAAGGAGTAAGCAATCTGAAATTGAGACAATCATTTTCTGCATCATCGGATGGAATTGATGAGCTCTGAGATAGATGGTTTTGTGTAATAGATTCGTTGGAGTTGGTGCGGATTTAACAAATTCCGAGCATGATGAAATGAGGTGGAGCAGTTTTGAAGCATTTGAGCCAATGTAAATGGGAGTTTGCAATTGTGAATTGCTCTGAGGTGAAATTGACGAGAAGGTAACCAACTCCGCCATCTGGTTTGCAATTTCTACAGACAACATATCAATTCAGTGAATAAGAAGAAAGGGTTCAAGCCGAATTATTCAAAACACGAGATGTATTATCTAAATTTTTAGTTTAATTTCATCTTATGGCTCGAGCAAGGCACGAGAAAAGATAAAAAACAAAACTCTTTTCAGATTGAAATTTTGATACCTTTTGTTTTTTTTTAAAAAAAATAAAATCCAAATGGGTTTGTAATACAAAGTTTGTTTATGGTAAATCCTTCCTTGAAAAAATCAATTTTAAATCAAGCCCTAGTTTCCAACAAAAGCTTTTTTGAAATACTGTTAACTTTAAGACCTTCAAATCTCAGTGTCAAAGAATAAGATTATATGTAAAAGAAGAAGATTTATCCTGTTATCGATTTTTTCTTGGGTGAAAATTTCTTTTCTCCTATCCTTCTCTGATTCCTCCTGCAACGACTTCTCTGAAGCTCCCATCAGTTGCATAATTTCATTAAAAATTCCCAATTTCGGATGAACACAGAAAATCTCTGAATCTTCCATTATCAAATCTCTATGTATCAGGTTGGATAAATCCATTAGACATCCCTGTTTCTAGCGCCAAATTGTTTGTGCCAAAAATCTCTTCAACACTAAACAACCAAAATCATCAAAAATCAATCAAAGAAGAGAAGAAATTGAACACATCATTTAACGTGGTTCAGCCCTTAATGGCCTACGTCCACGGGTAGTGAAATTGAAGGGTTTTTATTGATCAATTGAAGGTTACAAATACAGAGAATTCCATTAGAGCTTTTAGTTGGATTCCGTCTTTTTTCTGTCGGAGCCGAAGCCTCCCCCTTTTCTGTTCTTCTTCTTTCCCTTATAAACGAAAATCTTTCAGTTTGGGTCGATGAGTCATCCAAGTTGGATCGATGAGTCACCCAACTTGGATCGATGAGTCACCCAACTCTCAATACGTGGCGCCCTCTAATCGTCCCATGTGTCGACCCAATCTCTTCCAGATACTTCCATGTGGCTTCTCCCTATCCGTCCACTTGTCGACCTAATCTTCTTATCCTACGGGACTGGTTCGATCCATGGTTCGATCCATGGTACGATCCCTGGTACGATCCCTTGTACGACCCCTGGTACGACCTCTGGTTCGATCTCTGGTTCGATCCCTGGATCGGGACATCTTGTGCTCCGCACTTTGCTGCCACGTGTCAAGCAACTTTTTAATACTCACATGCCTCAATAAATTTACTAATAAAATTGATAAAATGAATAAAATCACATGATTCATCTATATTTGATTTAATGTGTTTGTTTTTGAAACAAATTTGATTCATCTGACTTAAAAATAAAAAATGATATGATATCTGTTTTGCACCGAATTAGAAACCGAGTCAGATCCAAATACCGAATCAGTAAAAGAACAAACATGGTATAAATGTGACAGTTGACTGTACCCCCGGTGGGTAGATTAACAGTAGCCGGAATCTGATGAACAAAATCACCGGCCAACCGGCATTATCTTATTCTTTCTTCTTGTTTTCTAAATAGAAAAAGAAAAAATTTAAGTACAGTGTATGACTGACTGTATGCTGCTTAGCTATCCTGTGCTAACTTTTCCAATCTCTGATGTGTATTTGTACTCTCTCCAGTCCACCAAAGGAATAGTTGTTCTCAAACTTGTATGATTGTATCTGAAATGTGGGTAAACTTTGAGTTCACTGTGAGTTATACGCGTGGTCAAGACGAGTTGTTCGCCTGACACGTGGCAGATGATGCGGTAGAGAGGACAGACAGTAATAGTAGAGTGACGTGTACCTGGAAAATGAGAATGTGGTGTGGTCGGGTCTTACTTGTAAAATAACTTGGACTGAGAATGGGCGGCTATACTTTTTGAGTCAATACGTGTTGGGTTTGGTTAAAAATAAGAGGGGAATGGATGGATATTCTTTCGGACCTCAATGTGATCCAATTCGAGGTTTATTATGCTCTTAAATATTGAAATGACGCCATCATCAATGGATTTATTTATTTGTTTTAAGAACCAAAAATTTCAAAGTAACCGCACACACAAGATCTTCTTACATGGCCATATAATGCTTGATTGTTTGTACAACCAAACAGGTGGAATGGGCCATGCCATGTGAACAACATCATTTTCTTCACCGCGTCGGGCTACATTCTGGGCTTTCTTATTAGCAGTCTTTACTACGGGCACAAGAGAACTTTTTTTTTCTTCTTTTTTTGTTTGTGTGGTAAACTGTGTAGGTTAGCAACACTGGGGCTTAACAGTACCGAGGTAGGTTTTCCTCCCTCCACAATATTATTAACAAAAGATATATATCAAAATTTTAATTATAACAAAATTTACGGAATAATTTTAGTAGTTACGAACGAATAAAATATTTAAGAAAAAAAAAAAGAACACATTTAAAGATATTTAATAAGTTCTTTAGATATCAACAATATTATGATCTATTCATATATGGAGATAATGTCTATGTGGAAACATTTTCTGGTTCAGTCCACCTAATTGTTAAAAGTTCAACGACGTTGTTGATGTTGGTATATATGTGTTGGCAAACCCAGCCACAATATAGTCATTCATGAATCTAAGAACTCCACCAGTGCTTGATAATTATGACTTGTCAACTGCTTCATCTACGCTTAATTTAACACGAAAAAACTAAGGAGCACGCCAAGGGATCATCATATCAATCTTTTGTAGCTTGTCATCCCTTGATACCGATTGTATCATAGTATTTTACAGTAATTTAATAGCTTTCTTTATAACATTAACACAATAAATAAGAAAATATTGTGAAACGTCACCTTATTGCGAGCAAGCCATATATGTCATAGAATAAAGGGGAATAAGAAATTTCACTATATATTATCCACTTTATTTCCTAGTGTTACTGAAGTCTTAACTTTAAGAGAAGAAATAAGCTTTACATTTGTAGATGGTGAAAAACAAAGGTAAGGTAAATGACGTAAAGATGGTTAGGATTTGTATGAGTGCAGAAGGTTGAGCACGAACAACCTTTGCCGAAACCAAAAGAATGGTCGTTAAAAGGTCGCTTCAGTCACATGAGAGATCATTGTTGGTATTATGGAGGGAAGCTGAAAGAGATGAGATCAGAGTTCTTAGTTGTAAAGAGACTTGCGAAAATAAGGCTCCGAAATAGAGAAGTTTTGTAGCTAGGATATTGTTCTGGGGTTGTGATGATATCCAGAATAACCGATATTTGGTCTATTTATAACTCTGTCAAACCCTAAACTCAAGTCGATGGGATAAAGATGAGAAGTAAAATAATCATCTCTTCCCTAATCTCATGAATAACTAAGGATTTATCAAGGTGAGTCTATCTTCCACAGTTGACTCTTTGTGAACGATTGTCATCTTCTTGTGTGAATGGGATGATAATCACATGTGTCATAGACTGCCAGACCATGATGAAGTGGCATTCTCTATAATCGAGATTGATATAAAGAGAGGAATATCGTGTTTTCGCATGTTGTGGTCATTATGAGTCGTATGGAGATATCGAGGTAGCATGGGATAACAGTGTGTGTTATGTGGAGAACACGAGCTTAGCTGAGGTCGAGCGTCAACTTAGTGTGGCCATTTTTCAAGAGAGAGATCAGAAGCATGATCGTCTGTATAGAGAGGTTGTGGAGTGGCCACACCTGGATATGAGTTGTGACCTGATCTAGTTGAGGTCAAGTGTTGACCTAGTTGGTCGTTCATCAGGCGAATAACGGATGCGAGGCCGGCTATAAGAAGATGCTAAGTCCTGGTGTCGCTTGTCCAATTAGAGGAGCAAGACGAGTCGTTATCCAATCGTGGGAACAAGGTGAGTCATCATTCAAGCGAAAAGAGGATGCAAGGTATTTCGTCTATGGTGGGACGAATATCTGGTGTTGTTTTTGATGTGTGTCGTAGGTGCAATAAATTAGTAATCTTATTTCCACTTAATTAACAAGTAATATAATGAAAGTCAAGTTCGTCACCACAAGGAACAAGGAGATTGAGTTGTTTAAAGTGTCACAAAAAGGGGTTTTGTTTTGTAGAAATTAACTAAATAAACAAAGCAATGCAAATTGGTTGCGTTGTAATCAATTATGAGAGATATGATCGAGGAATCCTTCTTCTTTACTAAATATTCATCAAGTTAATTTGTATACTCATATATTTATTGTTAATCACAAATTATCATCAACCATAGAATAACATCTAGATTAATGTTATCCCCGAAATTCCGTATGTCACTGAATATGGTGGTTCTCGACTACCAGATTATATGCATCTAAACCACCTAGAATATATCACTCTAAGTGTAATTTGGTCGAATTTTTTATATTTTGTGAATTTATAGGTCAATCCTAGCAGTTAAACTCTTATATCAAGGTCCACTTACTAGTGTTGTTAATACAAACAATTGCTCCATAGTATCCCTCTACAACGTATCATATTTTCTACTTGTGTATGAATTATTAGACGATTACTTATCTCATAACCAATACTAGCATTAGATTAAATCAACAAATAAATTTAGCTGGATACCTAAAAATCTATCAACCAATCATAAACATTATTTATAATATAAACAAACGATAATCATATGAAGAACTCAAAATAAATTCATATAATAACTCATAACATGTCGAGAACTTAGAATTCATCATCAATCAATTAAGTTTTAACTACTCATGGATGTAGTAACACCCATGTTATACATATGAGAAGATATAAAAGAAATCTTTTTGATAATGCACCGCTCCGAAACCCTAGCTTTTCTCCTTGTGGTTGATTCTCCTTTCCAAGACCTATAAAATAGTGTTAAAGATGTATTCTTAGTATCTTGGGAGTATCCATAATTATATGGTATCCACATCTAGGGCTTAGAATCCTTCCGGGACCGGGTTTCCTTCTTTTGGAAATCAAAAACGCGCCAAAATATCTTTTACGTTTGCCACAATCATCACACTCTTTTACCACAGTCTTAACGACTCTAAACACCAAAAACGACTCAAATTCGTTGTTTGAAAAGTTTTAAGAATCTTCATACTCGTTTCCTAAGAGGTTATACAAAACCCATCAGGAGCTTCAAGTTAGAAGATGAATAAAAAGTTTAAAGTGGATATAAAGAAGAAAAACATGAAAGGGAAGACAAAAAAAGATGGAGAAGAAAAATAAGATGAAGGAGAATTCAAATTTCCTTTTTATATGAAAAAGAATATGATGATAGTTTTGATAACAAAATAAAGATATCCGGACGCACTGAAGTTATTTGCAATTCCTCCAAACCCAGTATTACTGATAAACGTAAGTCAAAGAAAATTGTTTTTTTTTTCTCGGTAAAACTATATCAAACCCTCTACATCAACTGATGTTGTTGCTTTTGTTTCAATGAAACGCTATGCTGAGACTGAAAATGACGAGGTCCCGATTTTACTGCTAGATTGTAGATTTCCTCGTTACTATTTTTTTTGATATATTGTGTTATTTATTTTTCGCATTATATTGTTTATCCGTCTATTTGAAATATCACTAGTAGTATGTTAATCAACCTATATTCTTTTAGCTCAATTGTAAAGATCCTACAAGGCTTCTTCATGTTGAATTCATACCTTGATTTGTCTTGTTGGATTTTGGATCTTATCGGTTTGGATACGTATTGGGTCGACCTTGATATACAATCAGAAACAAGGATCTTAATTTTATAGATCTTTACGTATTGATTATACAAAGAATGGCATACAGTTTAAGGAGAAAAAAAGTTGGTGGTGTGCTAGATACCCTGTCATTTTTCAATTAGTATCAAAGCAGGGAAACACTGTTAAAACCTAATAAGTATGAGTTTATAGCGATCCATAACCGATGACAAGAGTTTCAACTCTTCGAACGCATAATCCTTTATTGAAAACACCACATTTATGTATTTTATTGATGAGCATGAATATACTTCTTCCTCAAGAATAGACGAACAATTTTTTATTCCCACAAACAAGTCGAATTATAAAAGAGCACATGACAATGTTTATCCATTTTATCTTACTGATGAGTCTGATTAAAAAGTTGAAAGGGAAGCATAAAAAAAGTGTTGAATCATCAAACATTTGAAATTTCAGTCTTTTGAATTCTAAGTACAAAAAACAGAGCCAATACCCTTATTGGTAAGGCTAATGAAAGAGATTCACAAATCAAAATCTTGATCGAAGAGAATGTTTTGCTAGAGAAGAAAATAAGTGACCTAGAATTAAGATTGGAGGAAAACGCCTTAGAATTGAAATGTCTACAAGATGCTACTCCTACTATTTTGTAGTCAATATATCAGTGAATCAGAAAGTGTTGTCTTATCATTTGCTTCTCATAAAAAATTAAGGAACTTGATGAAGAGATTGCCCGTTTTAAGAATGGATATCATAAAAGTCATATGACAAATTCTCTTCCAGAAGCATGCACTCAAAGTATACATGCGCACCCAGTGGCTAAACAGTTCAATATTTTTTACAAATAAAATACCGTTATCCTAGATAACAAAGAATCACTTGATAATTCTAGTACTAAAAAATAACTCACCCTAATCCCATAACAACTCAATTTTGTTGCTACTTTTGTAAATTAGAAGGACACTTCATATAGTGTGCAAATTTAGATTATAAAACATATGATTCAATAATACTCAGAATATATTGAATCTTGTTATTAAGAGTGTGATTGATATTTAAAATTTTAAATTTTTTGGTTATGGAGTAATGTTTGTTAACAATCAAAGTATGATGAAGACATGTCCCTATGTTATAGTTCTATTCACTCCAATAAAAAACGAGTTGTTGCTCACAACAAATACACAAATCGTCCTCAAAAAAGCAATTGGATGAATACTTCTTCCAAGATTTAGGTTCCTAAAAGCATCCATGTTTCCACAGGGATTTTCTTGGATAATTCATCTAGGGTGGACGTTTTTTTCTAATATTCTAGAGCCCAAATTTAAATTTCTTTTTTAATCAGGACCGGTTTGATGGATAACCCATGGTTTTTAATTGTCCTTTGTCCTGATGGATTCTTAAGTTATGGAGTGGAAACCCAGTTAAGCTGCATGGTCTGGTGATTCTGATGAATGGGGTGCCCAATATAATACCGGGCGATATATGGTGTTTTCGTCCCCACAGTAACATTCTAATTTTTTTTAAAAGTTGGTCGGACCAAAACAAATAAACCAGCACCGAAGAAGGCTCTCCTTTCTCATGGAGGATTTGCAAAGAACCCTTGCACTTACTGGATTAAGCGTTTCCACCACTGCAGAGAAAGGTCGCTGTCTCATTTCCACCAGAAACTTCTCGCCAGGTCTCTCTCCCTCTCTTGTTAGTTTTTCTTGAGCTTAGTTTTACTTCAAAACCTTGCTAAAACCCTAGGTTAAAATCGCCAATCTAATTCAAGTTGGATATACATTGAACTCTTAATTTCATTCTCTTTTTACTAATAATAAAGCATCCTCGTCGCAGGAGACGTGATTATAACCCAGGAGCCATATGTTTGTGTTCCAAATAACTCATCTGAATCCAAATGTGATGGATGTTTTAAGTCTGTTAACCTTAAGAAATGCTCAGCATGTCAAGTTCCTTGGTACTGTGGGAGCACATGTCAGGTAATAAATGCTGACTGTCAAAATCATATCTGTTTCGACGGCGTGGAAAATTACTTTTCTTTTCTTGTGTTGCATTTGCAATTTTTTTCCTTGATTTGATGCTTGTTGGCATTTGCTAAAAATCGAAATGACAAACTTGTATGTCAGTTCACATGCTATTGTCTATCTATGGCTTTCATTAGGAGAACTCTTAAAGCTCTTTCTTTTTTTTTTGGTTCTTTAAAGTTTTAGATTGTAGAGTTTGGTAACAACTTTCTGTTTGGATATGAATCATATGATCCACTGGGTTTCCGTTGGATTTTATAATTGGTTTCTGATAGGACTACAAAACCCAGAGTTTAAGGCTCGGTTACTATGCAAATGGTTGAATACAACACATATTTTCTGATTGGCAAAATATATAAGCCACTTAAGGTAGATTCTGTGATTAAACTAGACCCCAATAAGATAAATGAACAGTAAGGAAACAAGAAGAATGACAGAACTTGAACAATTGTTCAGTAGGAAAGTAAAATTATTTCTTTAATGAAAGACCTTTACAAGGTGTTTGCTAGCCTAGGTGTTGTATCTCTCTTCTTCTTCTTTTTTCCCTGAATTCTTCTTTTAGTATTCTCTTAATGTACACGTTCTAACTCACACCCTATTCATGGATTGGAACTCCTTGTTTACTAGTTATCTAAGAAAATAGAAACTCTTCTTTTCTGGATTTTTTTTTTCAGGAAATAGAGCTTCTAGGTTTTCTCTCTAAGAATGACAGCTACTAAACACTTGGGGTCGAGCTAGGCCTCTTACCTAAAACTCATTCTGTTGGGCAACTGTTTAAAGATGAGCGTACTTGAAAATGAGTACTGGCAGAGTGATTTCACTTCACTAACTACTTCTCAAGGATCAACGGGAACCCTCCTATAGGTATAGGGCAGGGCAGTCTCCCTTTCTGGGAACAACTCATCATCCATCCAAGACTTCTACGAAGGCCTCTTACTAAGTGATAGAAACATGCTCGATGCTGCAAAAAATCCGTACAACGAGAGCCACTTAAATAGGAGCAAAGGCTCTGAAAGAGCACGAGAAGGTCATTCTACTTAGCCCATATTGATTAGAATCCTATCAGCGAGACTCATTATCGTGCGTTGTCGTGCTCTTTCCTCACTCTTTCGGTCATATGGCGGGTTCTGCCATTCCTACCAGCATTCGAGGATGCTTGTATCTCATCCAGTTAGGGAAAGTAGTTCCGACACTCCTTGGGTTTCACTTATTGCGATACTTGGATTTTAGATTGGTACTTACATATGATAAAAAAATTCACTTTGCGGCGATTCCAGTATTAATTCGGGTGATTAAGGAAGATTGAAATAGCATCTATCAATAAAAGTGCATTCAAAAGACCAACACGAGACCCCGTTAGTCGCGGCGAGCGAAAGCGGGTTAGAGCTTGAAAAGAATGCTAGCTTTCATTCAAGATTGGATGATGGAAAAACTAGCAAGCGATGACCAAGGTTCTACGCGTGCAGGGCAAGGGAAAGGGATCGATATACAAATCATAACTAAGGCTAGCCCGCTGGTAGTAGAAGGAAGCAAAGATTCAGGCAGCTAGGCTTTTGAGTTCTAGATCGAGCGGTACTTGTATCAGTGAGGTTCCGTGGAAGAGTGATAGGGTCACCAACTACTGAGGATCTCCCCCTAATCTTAGATAGGTCGTCTGGGGGTTCGCCGCGGTTCATTGCTGTGCTTACACACTAGGCTACCCTTCTCCGAAAGCTCCGCGGGACCACCTACCACTAGTGTCATATCCGGCCGGAGGGATTTATTGCAGGCTCCCGGCCCTACGAATGTCAGATGCAAAGCCTCGCACCTTATTAAGATCATATTGGCATACTCTCCCAAAAAAGAAAGAGCAGACCCCATTGAAGACGGGAGTGAGGTACAACAAGGCCATTTCTGTCCACCGCCCTTCTCACAGAGCCGTACTTGGACGTTACCGCTCATACAGCTCCCAGCCGGCAAGCTAAAGCGACCTCTACAAAGAATGGAAGTCTGGGTGAGAGACATAAGGAGAAGCTTTTATCAAAGGGTTAGCCATATCAAGCTCTTTCTTTCCTTCTGATCTCTATTCTTTCTGTCGGGCTGAGGCGTAAGCAGATCCCCATAGCCGCTTATTCTCCTATCACCACACCCTTCTATGCATCCCAGGAACAAGGGGCACTTTTGAGATCAAATCTAGGAGGGCTTAGGAAAAGCCGCCTTTTTCTTCAGAAGTGAAATCCCCCGGCTATCCCCTTATCGACCATTGAATCTTTACGTAATTCCTTTGATCAATAGACTGAGAGCTCGCCCTTACTTAGTCTTATCGATAGAAATGAGAGAAAAGGTCAGTCCTTCTCCTGTGAGAGACTCCGAAGTGGGCTGCTTTCAAGGGCTATAATTTCCCTGTTTCGACGGCTTAGCTTGGTAGAGCTCTCCTCACAATTGAAACCTCTTGCCTTTGTCAGTATGAAAGAAAGAATGAAAAAGACGTCATTCCTTCTTTTCCTAAGGTACTCGCTAGCGGGGATCTTACCTGTGCTATCGGTCCACAAAAAGAAATATATTAGAGAACGAGCCAAAGGTAATAGCTTGAAGTTGAGGCTGAGCCAAGCTATTCCTATACCTAGTAGCTGGCCTTTCCTTCCGCCTCTCAATAGGACGGATTTCGTCTGTACTGGTTGGACTTGATTAACCGTTCTCCGCCTTTGGGTTTTTATTCGCATCTTCTCTATCCCTTGGACACCTGAGTTTGTAGACCGCTGCCTCTCGCCGTTTTTCGTGTATCGACCGATGGTTCCATCATGTCTAAGTCTCTTAGTTATCTTACAGAGTTTTTCAGGTAAAGTCAAAAAGGTGGAGCTGCTGAACCAATGGGTGAAGTATAGCGAATTCCTAATAATGGGTAAAGGCACAAAAGTCTAGCTTAGGCATATTCTAAATCCAGAATTACTTAAAGGGTAATTGTATGTAAACCTGTATATAGGGTCTTTTGATGCAAACTGTACCTAAAAATGGGTCATCCTGTCTCACACCAACCCAGCAGTATCAAGAACCCCAGTAGCATTTATGCACCTCTTAGTTGTCAGTTACTGAATCTACTCGGTTAGGCTCTATATGCATATCTTCTTAAGATCGTAATAGTCTTTGAAACAGTAAACAATTGCCTAACTATTCCTAAATGTACCAAAACAGTAAGTTGCTTCTAGTTGAAATTTTGAGGGGGATGCATGAATTGATGAACCTTCAGTCATTTCGTACATGATGGGTTTGCTGGGAAATGGGACAGGCTTGGTGATTGGTAGTGTGGAATTCATATGCAGAGTCATGCATGCTAGCCTGAAATTTACTCTACTTGGATGTCATAAAAATATTAAGTATTGGAATAAAACTAAAGCTAATAACTAGGTCATTTGTAATGTGTTTGGACCTTAAGCATCTTGAAGTCTTTTGCCACTTAGTATCTGCATTCATAGAATCATAATTTATAAACATATTGGTGCTGCCTACTACTTCAACTCTTCGATCAGGTGTCGATGTTATGGGACTATATATTATACAAATATAGTTGTATTAAGACATGAAGCTGCATCAATGTATTTCAAAACTGCATTTATTTATGAAATCCTCAGTTTGAAACTTCTTATCCTATCTTCTTGTGTCTATTGTTAACCCTTTCAGAAGTCAGAGTGGAAGTTGCATCGACTTGAATGCCAAGCCCTTGCCGGACTTAGTAAGGAAAGACGAAAATCACTCACACCTTCTTTACGACTGATGGTTAGGCTGTACTTGAAGCGAAAATTGCAAAACGAGCGGGTGAGTAATCTGAACTCCCTCTTGCATTTTCAATGTTTTGATTTTGATTATACGCTGCTCCTTACCAGCTTTACCTACCATATGAAGACAGTCAGATGGTAGTAGAATTCTTCCTTCATCGATACGATTCTCTATTTAGTTTATGGAATCATTTGCCACCATCTCACTCCATCGCCACACTGTAGTTTCTTTTAATCTTCTTTTCACGGCTCTTAGTTTAGCTTTTCTCCGTCTTAAATTGTTTTGGAAATCAGTATCGTACTTGGACTGATTGGCAAAATAAATATCTACTAGACCCTG
>JAJJMC010006198.1:2269109-2297313 GCA_023531435.1 Papaver californicum | reverse complement strand
GTATCGTACTTGGACTGATTGGCAAAATAAATATCTACTAGACCCTGGCTTACAATGTGTCGCAATGATTACTTAGAGGTATAACATAGCATTCAGGACATGTAGGAGTTGGTGAGTTGCACGCAGCATGTTAATTCCCCGTCTTTTGTCCTTAATGCTTACTTGTTTGTAATACTTTCAGGTTTTCCAAACTACTGCTACAGATAATTACAACTTGGTGGAAGCATTAGTTGATCGTATCCTTGCTCATTTTCTTCTGAGTACTATGTCATTCCTAGAATATTCAGATCGTACCGTTTGTCTTTGATGATTGTTTTCTCCTAGATATGTCTGATATTGGCGAGAAACAACTGGTGCTGTACGCACAGATGGCGAACCTTGTTAACTTGATTCTTGAGTGGCCAAATAGCAGCATAAAAGAAATTGCACAGAACTTTTCTAAGGTTTTCATCTCCAGTTGATTATGGAAAATCAAAGTAATTTAGATTGGGTCACTAAATATGTGCTGCTATGAACCTCAAATTAGTAAATATATATACTAGAAAGGTCAATATTCCATTAAAATCGTATTTGACCCATTTGAACCTGATGCAGCTTGCATGCAATGCCCATACGATCTGTGGCAGTGAACTGAGGCCTCTAGGAACTGGACTGTATCCTGTAATTTCCATAATTAACCACAGGTAATTAACCTTCCCCACCCAACCTGGAACATGTTTCTGTTATTCATATACTAGTATACAATTGGATTACCTGAATTTTGTGGAGCTCAGCTGCTCGCCAAATGCAGTTTTGGTAATTGAGGGACGACGGGCTGTAGTACGTGCTGTGGAACTTATACCCCAAGGTACAGAGGTAATAAATATCTTTACTCTTTTTGCTAATGATTCCTTAGCATGTTTTATTCATCAAGTAATTACTAATCTGGTTATATGTATACAAGGTGTTCATAAGTTACGTAGAAACTGCTGAAAGCACTGCAGCACGCAAAAAGCAGTAAAGGAACAATACTTTTTCACATGCTCCTGCCCCATATGCAGAAAAGTATGTGCTGTTTGACTGTATATACAAACACCATTTATACTTTTATAGCACCATGTTATCTCATAGTTGATAGCTGTGATTTAACGTGTACTTCTGCTTTGGTGAAGGGCATTTATATGGAAGTGCAAGAAAGTGCAATCCTGGAAGGTTATGGATGCAAGTCTGATAAATGCAATGGTTTCTTGCTTCGTGATTCTGGTATGCTTTAAAAAGGCAAGCTTATGCCATGCCTCATATGTAAATTTATATTCCTGTTCTTCTACATCAAATGATCAACCATCAACATCATCTATATCACCAATTAAAATAGATAATTACAAACTTCTATTTGTGCAATAAGTGTCCAATTTGCGCAGATGATAGAGGATTTGTATGCCAAACATGTGGACTCGTTAGGAGCAAGGAAGAGCTTTTGAAGATCTCAACTGACGTAAAACAAATGGAGGACCAGGCTTCACAGTTTCTATCCTCTGGAAGTATCCTTTGCCTGTACTTTTGTTTGAAGTAGCATATCCTGTTTACAAAAAAAATAATTATCACCACATACCATTTTCAACGCCTGGTCAGTTATTCCCTCTTAATTAAAGCGACAGAATTCCACGTCGTGCTTAATCATCGAGTTAGTGTACTATTTTTGTTGCAGATGCTCATCCTAGTGGGAGCCACATTGTTCCAAGATCATTTTTTGGTGCTGATGCTCCATCACCAGTAGATTATCATCAAATCGACCCATTGTATGGCTTCTTGCGCATTTAAATTTGGTTCAGAATTCAATTTCCTTAAAATTACTATGAATTTATAGTGGGCTTAGAAATCTTAATAATGTTTTTTTTTTTAATTTGGTGAACTTGGTTTGGAGAGTATCCTCAGAAAAATTTTAGCTTTTGATCTCGTCGAGGTAGATTTTGCTGCCAACAGTAAGAAGTTACGGTTAATCTTAATTGATAACCTGATTCTAAATGAAACATTGATGTACTTGTCAAACCAGAGCAGAAATGTTTTTGAAATGAGTTTGTCGATCCTTGTATTGGTAAAAAATTATTTGCACTCTCACTAGACGTTAAAATATGGGAGGATCTATTAAATTGTGTTAGTCATGAGTGACAACCATTGGTCACTAATAGCAGCACAATTGAAAAGGAAACTGCAACATAGAGTTTCTACTAGAAAAAGGGAATTGCTAGTATAGAGATAGATGTGAAGCACAGCCGTATGAAGTGCTAACCAAAGATGGCTTTTAGAAATGAATGTGGCGAACATGAGTCTTTCAACCAAATAGCAAACAGGGTAGCTTGCAGTTACATACAGTTATACGTTTTCTTCTTCTTCTATACTTCCAATATGTAATGGTCAGGCTACATTATTAATATCCTTGACAGAAGTTAGATTATCTGGAAGCCAGTGTAGTGTACAGAAACATTGAACAACTCCAGTTGAAACTGTGTCATCCTCTTTCTATCAATTTGATGAGAACTAGAGAAGGCCTTCTGAAGGTACCAATCTCTACATATCCAAACTTCACGTCATTATATTAGTGTCTTTCTGGAGATGTTTCCTTCCATACTTGTAATAGTCTCTCAGTGTTTAAGATTACTTGTAAGTTTTGGGTTACATGAACATGACTTTCTTTGGCCCATTTCCTTAAATTTGCAGTTTTGGCTTACCATAATTTAATAAATTAGGTTAAGGCTATATGCTTAATTAAACCATCATTGCATTATTCAGATAAAGATGGAATAAGTCAATCATTTCTGTATGTATCTTTCATCTCTTTAGATATTGATGGAGCTGGAAGATTGGAGAGGAGCCTTAACATATTCTAGATATGTCATTCCAGCTTATCAAAGAATGTTGGTGTCAAACTTTATCTTTTCAGTTTGTTGTAATCTACTTCTTACACTCTTTTCCTTATCTTTTTTCTTCTTCTTCTGTCTCATTATCGTTATTTTTGTTTTATCTATATTGTAATTGTATATGCACCCCTGCAGGAGTGTATCCAGAAATTCATCCTTTGGTTGAATTGCAGTATTACACCTGCGGGAAGCTTGAATGGTAAGAGTCTGTTCCTTTTGCGATTTTTTTCCATTCGTGTTAACTTCTCTAGCAATTAAAAAAAAGAAAGTCCATACCAAATTTCAAGCCATTAGTCCCTATAGCTGAATACAAAGGTGAAAGCTTAAATTCTGCATAATATCTCCTTAGCGATGAGGTCTGTGTTGTAAATAAGCAAAAATTAGGTTGCCAACTGCCATCCGATGTGAGTGATAGTATGTGAAGGTAACTATATTTCAGAAAGAGTGCATTTCCTCTGTGTTGTTGAAGACAACTGAAGAAAAACTTCCACAAGACAGTTGTGGCTTATTTGTACTTCGTTTACCTCTTCCGGTCTCATTTATGGTCTTGCAAATGTGTTATGTAGTTTCTAAGATAAGTCGTATAGAATTCTACTGTTGCTATTTACTGAACGACCTAAATTTTTGGTCAATTTGAGCATCATGAGTATATTTTAAGATTTTATTATTCAATGTTTGTTTTGTTAGCCATAAAAATTTGTACTCAATCCTCAAAGAGTGGGTTGGTGTTGGTGGGTGGCAACTGCTACAGTTTCCAGGGCTTGAGCTCACCATGTAGACGTATATTTATGTATATTCAATCGGTGAACTCACCATGTTGTATATCAGCAGACACCTTTTACAATTCAAGCAATGATTTAATTACCATTTTTTTAATCTTAGTTTTACTAATCAAATAAATATCGTCAAAATATAGCTGCTATTACTTGGGAAACATCTTGAGGTATGTTTTTGAAATACAAACAGGTTCCTTGGCGATACTGAAGATGCTATCAAGTCTCTGACCAAAGCTGTTTATGTACTCCAAACTACTCATGGAACAAATACACCGTTCATGAGAGACCTCCTAGTCAGGTTGGATGCAGCGCGGGCAGAAGCTGCTCACAAGCTTTAACCCGGAAGAAATTAGTGCCTTTTGTACCTGTAAAACAAGGTGGTGGAGAAACTGTAACGGAAAGTGGTTTTTGTATTATACTTTTTGTATATAAATCCGTGCTTCCCTGTGGATTAATAGTATATGGCCAGTAAATCTTGAAATCTGTTGAGTATCTAAATCTGTGTAATCAGCTTATTTTCTTGCTGGAGATGTAGTGCCTTCCCAATTCCCATATAAAAAAGCCGAATAAGTTTTCTATTCTGTAATACGAATCGGCTATTCATACAGGTACCATAAGTGTCATCTGCCTGGCGAAAAGAGTTACGATTAATAGTTTGCTGACTTAGTGAATGGTGTTCGTGCCTTGTAGAAAATTTGCGTGTTTCCAGAAAATTCGGCAAGTTCACCTATTCTAAAACTTACTGTAAACAAGCATGAGCAGGTAATTAATCCCTTACTCTGTTGTAAGGTTGACTTTCTAATCGAGCTTGTTTTTACTGCACATACTTCATTGAAGTTACAGTTTTGCTCTAATTTTGAGACACTGTCAAATGTATACAAGCATAAGAAATGAGATCCTGAAACTTCAAAGCAATTACTGTGAGATGCATTCGATACAAATCTAACAAAGTGGACAAAGATGCTCCTTAAAATTAGAAGTCTAGTGCTATCACGGCACGAGAATTCACCTCCAAGCTGTCTAATTTGCTATTAAAGACATGCACATAAATGGATCAAAATTTGACTGCTTAGAGGTGCATCCCCCATTGTGTTGTGCACTCAAGCTTACTCAAATCAGAAATCTAACCCCAAAAAAATGATTTAAAGGCTCAGATAAATAATATCAAAACCATATGTAAAGCTACCCAATACCAAGAACAGTTTGTATCTTGCAGCGAAATGCATCACAATAATACTAATCTACACTAATTTCTCATCTATGGACGAAATAAAACAACAGTTGTGCATAATGAGATCATAGAACTGCACAAAAGGGATGGGATATAAATGTGAACTACAAGCTAATCATCCCCTTACACAAAAATAACAATTAAACAGTTGTAGTTTACAAGAGTGGATCTTCTATTCTACATCGTTCCCGATATTTATGTGTTCGATTTGCTGACAAAGTCCTAAAAGTTGCAATAGCAACTCAGAGTGTTTCTCTTGTGATGCCGAAGAGAAATTCGACAGTGATTCCAATGGTTTACTGGGGTCTGTCCAAATATGCAGCATCTGAGAACATAACCTGGATGTTTCCTGCAGTTTATGTCTTGGGTCTAGTTGGGGGTAAGATAAATGAGAAGTCAGTATTGGAGGGACTAGGAAGGGATGTTGAAGCAACTGAGGTATCCGCCACCTTTCATTGCGATCCCATGCAAGGCATTTCTTCATTAGATCAATTAACAATGGATTTGAAACTGGTCCGTAGGGGATTTCATGATTTCTATCTGTGATTGCCTTGAATTTTGTAAAGAAAGTCTTGTATTCTGCAAATGGTGTTCTCCCATAGACCATTTGATACAGGATGCAGCCAAGAGACCAGATATCTGATGGTCGACCACACTTTATAGCATTTCCATCAGCATCAGTTTCATTGCACATGAAAGCTTCTGGAGACATGTAGCTCGCCGTACCAGCCTGCAGTTACATAGAACAAGTGAGAAGTAAGCACACGTTCTCGCATCTATTGTTTTACGTGGATACTCGAAATTTAAGACAAATTCATTTTAACTCTGAGAATATTGTTATATGGAAATGGTGGGTGCAATTGTGCAACTATAAACACCCATAAGTAGTGACAATTTTCTACTATTTCCATATTCATATACTGGGGGGAGAAAAAGAAAAGGCAGAGAAGAATATTAAAAACATAAAGATGAGTATACCTGTGAGTCCCGCTGAATGTTAGTCGTATCATTATTTATAGCTTTGGCAATACCAAAATCAATGAGCTTCAAGGAGCCTCTGACAAGGAGGAAATTAGCTGGCTTCAGATCAGAGTGCACAATACGCTCCTCATGTATTGTGTTTACAGCTTGAAGTATTTGCTGCCAAAAGTACTAACACATCAAAATACTTCTTCATAGGTAGAGGATGTATTAAAATCTGCTAAAGCCTAATTAAGAACATAATTACTTACAAAAAATTCATGGACACGGGAGTTTAAATGTTAATATAATCAAATCCTTAACAAAAGAATCAGCAGCTTAAACTGCCAACAAAAATCTATAAGTGCGCAATCTGAAACAAGAATTAGTACTTTGGAAGAACAAGAACACGTGAAAGGAAACATCATCAAAACATTGTTAATTCTGATTTACATTATCCATTTAAGGATCCTTCCACAGCAATGCCTTAACTTGCTGTTTCACTAAGGAAACATTTGAAACAACCGGTCTCAATTTGAATGGTGATTGGAGGTCAAGCTTATTAGAACATGAACTATCTACCTCACAGTTTATACTATTATTCAGTGAGAAACTTCCAAGTTTACTGGTCTCACAAGATTTAATGCTAGTTATGCTCAAAGCTTGGGAGCTACAAATATATTAAATCATAAGATCAATGACGGAAAACATTATTTTGTGGTATCAGCAGTGATCAGCCATAACACATGGTTAATGTGAACCAAGCCGGTATAAATCCTTAATCATTTAACTGAAACTTTTTATATGATCTAGAATATGAACGAATTGTTGGGCCCAATGAATGTCTCAACTATTGATGCTCTAATGTAAAAAAAGAGGGTGTTCTTACAAGTAAAAAGTATAAGTCAGCTCATAGTTAGCATTTTCTCGTTGGTGTTTGTGGGAAATTCTCATAAGAATGAAAACTACCCAAAACTGGTCTGTTCCAATTGTAGAAGCCAGTATTTACATTCCAGAAATCTTCACAGAGCTGAGTCTTAATGGCCATGAAAAACAATCTTAAGAGAAATGGCATAACTTCTGTTTCGGAAAAGAAAATTAAGAGGTAGAAGAATAAGGAATGAAGAGAAAAAAATATAAGCTATTCAAATCACATATAGCACCAGCTAAACAAAAAGGGAGCAAGATAAGGTGGTAAATGACCTTCCAATAGAACCGCAACCAATTTTCGTCCATACTCAAGTTAGAGCGCTCCATTTCTTTCCACTCGTGGGACAGCATATGAGCCAAATCAATTTCTCCATATTCTAGTACCATGTATACATATCCATCATCCTTGATTTTCCCATCCTTGATACTCATGGTGCCATTCAATACTTCTTTGAGCAAAATCTTATCTGTCACCTAAGAAAGAAGGTCGATATCAAGAGAAATGCAAGTGAAATGATGAAAGCATAGTGAGATACAGAATAAAAATTTAACCTGTTACCCTTAAATTGGACTTGGCTGTTACTTGGATGAAGGTCACAATTTTGATTAGCCATTTAATGATGTACTCGACATTTGTACAGAAAATTTTCATTTCAAAAATATTGATACCGACAGTAATGAGCATGATGTGTCATGTAACCACAGACAGAGGATCATTCCTACAAACAATCGACAAGCTATTGCTAATTTGCTATAGATCTGACAAACGGTTTATGGTAAAACCTTGACCACTTAATGAGGTTGGGACTGCAAAATTCCATCAATATAACAAGTTATTAATTTATGGAATTACTAGTTCAACTAAAATAACCTATTCTGGACTGTAAAATAATAATGTTTTAGCTAAGTTATTGATTTATCGCGAATTCAAGTTTTAGCTAAGTTACTGTAGCGCAGACACCTAGGATTTCTGAGCAAGACAAACTACTGTGGAGTACATTGTTTTGTTACTAATTAACAGTTTTTTAAGGTAATCACTAATAGTTACTTGGGTGGATAATTTCGTTCAAAAAGTGCACTAACTTATTACCACGGTATATTGTAGAGAATTAGAAAACCAAGCCAATTAAATAATAAGAAATATCCCTAAATGGTACTTACAATATCATCCACAAAATACCCAGAAGTCTGAACCACAAAGTTACTAAATCATATTCAAAACATCTATCAATCTTTAACAAACAAGTCCCATCCAGAAATTCTCCGCCTATCAAAATGCAACAAAATTCTAGTGTTTCAAAAGTCTCATTAATTGATCCTCTTATCGTATAACTATTTCTGTATCCAGAAACTTATTCCTTGTCTTTGCTAGGTATAAATTTACATGAGAATCTATAGATTCCCACTGTTATTAACTAAGAATACAGAAGATGCTGCACAGACAAGAAACCCTCAGATTGCGTAATTTTTCTACTTTGACTAAACAAGTCTATATTATAATCGGAGCATATTAAGCTTCCTACCCCTAACTTCAATTGATAGTGATAGACATAGTTTGCACCAGATGCCCATTAAGTAAAAGATAAATATATAGGATTTATAAAACATTGATGGTGGAAAAGCGATAAAACTTGGTGTGAATAATAAGTCTTACATGATATGGTTTGATTTTTCTATTTTTCCCAAATTTTCTGAAAGACCAAAGACAATGGAAAGAGCCACTCATATGTTACGATAATATAAAGAAGTTATAAGAAAATTGGTAACAAATGGTTATTACCTCGTAATCAATCAGTTGTATAATGTTTTTCTTCCCTTTCAGCTTGTTTAGATATTCAATTTCCTGACAAAACCCAAAAGCAGTAGAGTAATCACGACCTTTTAGCTTAATCTTCTTTAGAGCGTAGATGGTACAATCTGATGTAATGACCTTGTGAACCTCACTGCTTCCACCACTACCAATTTTCCCCAGCTTCTGATATAGCGTCCCATTAACTTTAAAGAACACATCTGGATTACAATTTTTCTTGCGAGGAGCTGATGAACCTTTGCCACTTACAGATTTAGAAGGCTTATCAGGATTAGACGGCTCCAGTCTAGCATCTGAATATGAGCTTTTCGTTTGAGGAGCCTGTGATTGTACATCGGTAGTATCAGCAGAAAATCCTTTCCCTTTAGCGGAATCATCATGAACAAGAGAAGAACCCTTTGGATGGTCAACAACTCCGTCTTTCAAACCATCAGTCCCCACAAGTGTACAGCCTTGCTGACCCTTTGAATTCTGATGAACTAAAGAAGTTTCCATAGCAGAGACAGATGCTTGGGTTGGCTGGTCAGCTAACGCTGCACTGCCGGATTGAGATGTAGAACATAGTGGGTGCACTGAAAATCTAACATTTTTAGCTTGAGGGTTTGTATCTACATTTTCGATTTCCATGTGAGAAGTGTTACCACGGCAAGATTGAGCATCGTATGTTGTAGAACTAAGCATTGGTGCAGATCTCGAATGGACAGATGTCGTAGTCGCACATGATGACTCGACAACTGAAGATTGAACGATTGGATTCTCCGAAAACTGGTGTTGCTGATCCTGTACCAGCATGCTCCTCTTGGCTAGCAACGAAGAAATCCCACTAGTTGACCTCTCGAGAATTCCTAACTTTTGTGAATGTTGCTGGTTCATATTGTAATTGTTATCTGCTGACATCTCGACATGACTATTCACATCGCAATCCATTTCTGTGAATGTAACAGAACTCATGTGAGACGACAAGTAGTCCATTTCAGTGGACATAATACGCTCATCAGCCCCTGGAACAAAAGAAAGAGATGGAAAAACATTATGCAGCCAAAGCTGCTTAATAAACTAATTATTGCAAATTTCTAATACAAATAACTTACTCTTTTCATCCGGATAAAACTGAACCTTCTTATTCTGACATTCAAACATTGAGATGTTTTGCGGTATATTATTATTAGCATCATCATCATTCTCATTAGGATCTGAACTTGTAAATGTCCCTGTAAAAGGAGGCGGAGCATAAGGATTTTGCTGATCAATTAACTCTTCAGCTGCAGTATTAGACTGTCTTAATGATGCCAAGTCTTGTGATTTGTCAGTCTCTTCTGTAAATCCAGCAACAGAATCAATGGGTCTTGTTTTTTGCCTCTGTGGAAGAAAAATACGTCTAGGTTGAATACTACTCGACTGCATTGTACCTGAAAATGAGATACAGGGAAAAACCACATAACTTGACTTATCATTTATACTGAGTCACTAAACAATTTACAACCCAAACAGTGAGACACATAAATATACCACCATTAAAAATTTCACACTTATGTATACTAATAAAATTTCAAGACCCCCCAAATTCAAATTCAATTTCAATTAGGTTAAAATTTCCAATAAAATTGCGAAAAATAACTTAGCAAAACCCTAACAAGACATATATATAGAGAGAAGTGCACATACAGAGAGGTCTGTAGCGCTTGAGAACAGCCTGAACATCCCGTAGTAAATCCTGGGAATTATTATTAGTTGAAGAAGAAGTAATTGAAGAACGAGAAGTATGAGTATCAGCCAGATTCTTATCTTTACATGGCGAAGAAGAAGTTAAGGCTGTTGGAAGGCTAGCCTCCCTCTCCATGATCAGATCTCAAAGGCATTTCTGAACCCCCTACCTAAAAACAAAACTAAGCAACTAAAACTGATAAAAACAAGATGTTTTAGTAATCAGAAATGATTGCTAAGGGGTTTTCTTCATCAATCAGTGATGTTCAGCTGATTGTGGGGGGGTTTTCGGTGAAGAAGGGGGAGAGGTTTGTAGATTGGGGAAATGGGTTTGTGAAGGTAGTATCTCATTTAGGAGAGAGAGAGAGAGATAGTAAAGTATTGATTTTTTGAATTGAAGAGAAGGGACTTCTTTTTGCCGCTCAGCAATTTGTCTCGCACTTTGAATATTAGAAGTACGGTATGGGTTTTCTTCAAATACCATGAATATCCTTACTGTCAGACGATGCCTATAGTTTTTGGACAGCGCTAGGGAGACCCCGGAGTTCGATCCCGTTTTTTTATATCTTTAGAACCCTTTGGGATCCAGGATGGGTCACAGATAAACTGCTATGGGTCAGTACCTAGACCATAAGTAGGCGGGGTACTTTTTTTGGTGTTAAATTTTGGGATCTTTCTAGCATTTTTGATAGTTCTTCTTAAACCTCTGGCCGACAGAGCATCTCCAACAAGGGTTTAAAATTTTTTCTAGGAAGGTCTAGATTGACAACCACTTAAAGCCTGAACCACTTAAAGCCTGTCTGGATATCATTTAAGAAGTTATTTTTTAACTTCTAAAAATAAAAAGTCATAAATTAGTTTCAAGATAAAATTTCATAATTGAATTCTAGAAGCAAAAAAAGTTAATTGATTGTTTGGATACCACTTTATAAATTATTTTTCTGCTTTTTGAAACAAAAAAGTGAAAAATTAATTTGAGTATACAATTTCAGAATGACTTCTACAATCAGAAAAGCTTTTTGTGAAGCAAAATGTTATTGTTTCTAGTAATGAAAATTGTAGGTTTTTATTTAATAATGATTTGGGAGCCATTTTGCTCGGACCGTGTCTCCCCATGAAAGTCTCGGTCTAACGACTAAAAAGACCCATCTTGTAGGTGACCATCTGCGAAGGGATGCCACTTCAAAGATCACACACAAAAGGAAATTTGGTCCAAAACCAATAGACACAAACAACTGCATAAAACCCAACTCATTATTTATTTTGATTTACCAAAAAAAATCATGATTAAAAATTTATTTATTTTTTTAAAAACAAAGAATTTATTCTTCATTCTGAGCTTGTCGCTTTCGAATTATTTATGTGTTGTGTTACTTTGAGATGAACCGTTATATCATGAGAAATCACTACCATTAATTGTTTAACATAAGTATACAAGGTGAATTGGGTTTTAAGGATAGACTGATCTCGCCTCTTTTAGATAGTTAAGTTATATTCATGTTTCTCTAATTTTTTATTTTAGTTTGGGTATTGAAATATATGTTTGTAAGAAAATTTGTATGCTAACATCTTGGTCCATATCGTGTGTGAATCTGAATAAGTGTCAGTTCAATATAATTGATTGTTATCTTAATTTCGTAATCTCCTTGCATTCTTAGTCTTCTCATATATTTCAAGTATTTGGTTCATTTGGATTTTAGTTTCATTAGTAGAATTGAGAAATATGTTTGTACTTATAAAGTGTATGACTTATTGTCGTTGTCAATTAATTATATATAGTTAATTTATGCTTGCAGCAAAGTTTGTAATCACTGTAGGTATATATTGTTGGAATCAATTGATGTTGTTGTCAAAACACTTAAGAGTATATTAGATTATAAATCATATGTTGATTGTGTAACTTCGAAATTGTTCCAGTGCTTAGCATTTGATACCTACCGTCACTACATGTACTAACTAATTTGGTTTGTTATCAATTTTGTCCAAGTTCTATAAATATAGTTTTTACAGGTTTAGTTATTGAACAAAAGAATATTGGTCCCGAAACCACTACTATTACGAAATGTGCTACGTAACAGGTGTTGTTCAGGGTTTTCTTAATGCGCCATGATTCCTGAACCAACCAAGAATGGTTCCAATATGACTTATGCAAGAGAAAAAGTCACTTTTTGGTTCCTTCGACACTTTGAATAAGTCCAATTGGTTAAGGTCACGCTTATTAAAAATCTAGACATAATTTTTCACTGAATGTATATACGAGCATGTATACTTACCGTCATATATAAGTATTTGTCTGATGAGTGAGTTATTATTTGAGAATAGATGGATAGAGAACATGAATAGGATCTTCAGTCTTTATGTTACTAACTTTGTTGATTATGAAGTTCTTCATGGATGTGATGTATATTATTCGGCCGTCAAGTCTTTAGTTTGCGAGGGTAAGCGAACGCCTATGTGATCCGTCCCATGACTCTACAATTAATTTAACTTATTTATTCAAAGTAAACTTAAATCTCTCATGATATATTTTGTCATCTAACATTGACACTTTCTTACGTTTGAAATAATAATGCAGGTGGATTTCACCGAGCAACAGTCTAATGATAAGTGTTTAATTCACATGTTTCTAGTGTCGAGTCCATACTTATTTTAGCTACAATTATTTCATATTTCTTGTAATACTCTTGTTTTCTATCTTATATGTCATATTAGGTGAATCATCCAAAAAGGAGTTACAAAGTGCTAAAAGAAGCAAGGAATTGAAGTCTACAAGTGAAGAAAGACCAAATACCAAATTAAAATCATTAAAATCCAGGAGTTTTAATATCATCTTTAATAGAACGAGAATACAAAGTGAACGCAAAAAAAATGAAGTCATTCCGAGTTCGGACGAAGAAGTTATGGACAAAACAGTTGAAGCAAGAAAAAGTGATCTACAACGCAACAATCGGCATTGCTCTAGAAATACCGACTGTAACACGATTTTGGGCAGAAAACTTGTATTTTTGATATCTATAATCGACATTTCCCATATGAAACCGGCAATACCGACTGTAGCAAGTTTTGAGTCAGAGAATTTGAGCTATTTTGGTCATAGAGTCGGCATAGGTCATGGGAATCGACCATGCCGATTGTGGCTAACCTATGAGGTCCGTTTTGACGTGTTTTTAACTTCAAAATCAAGGAAACTTAGTTCCAGTGGGATTCTAAATCCTATAAGGAGAGGATACTTGATGGTCAAGCATTGAAGGCTATAAAAAACGACATCTAAGGCTTCAACAAGACATCAATATACTTTATTCTAGATCTCTATACAAACTCTACTTCTCATATCAAAACTTCTACGTCTTAAACCTAGGGTTTACCCCTTTAGGGGGAGCCATTCTTATTTGTAATATGAGTTACTAAGCCTTTTGTTGATTAAGGATGAATTCAATATTCTAAACGTAAAGCTTTATTAGTAATACAAGTTTATTTAGAGTTTCAATCATTATAGTTTGTTTATACTATATCTAGAGTTTATGATTGATTTCTAGATTGTTCAAGTGTACAATTGGATTAATCTATTGATCAGTTTAATACTAGTATTGAATTATGAGATAAGTAATCGTCCATCAACTCGTACACAAGTAGAAATCACGAGACCTTGCACAGGGATTATGTGGAGCAAGTGCGAGTGAAGACCACACCATCAAGTTGACCTTGATCTAAGAGTTTAACTACTGGGATCAACCTAAATTCATAAAGCTTACAACATTTGATTGGGTTACACCTTGAGTGATCTACTACTTGATGGTTCAGACGAAAAAGAATCTGGTAGTCGAGAGCTTCCGTATCCAGTGATAAAAGGAGTTTTGGGGATAGCACTGGTCTAGATGTTATTCTACGGGTGGTGATGAATGATTCTAACGAAAGATAGATAAATATACTCATTCAGTCAATGTTTGGTAACGGAGAAGGACTCCCTAATCATCTTTTGTTCTTATTATTCTTTTTAATTTTCTTTAATCAAATCAATCTCCCTTAGTTATTTACTTTTATTCCTAGTTGTTAATCTAAATAACCTATCAATTACACAGCTCTCTTTGGGAACGATCCTTACTACTGCTATATGACTAATTAATTAGTGGAAAATATCTTGATTAATTTGTTACACTTACGACATGCATCAAATTTTGGCGTCGTTGCCAGGGAGCAATCGTTAATTGATTTGTTATTTATTTTAGTTTGTTTTAGTAGTTTATAATATTTTTTCTTTTTTTTTTAGTGTTTTTCAGATTTTTAGGTTTTTGTAGTGTTAACAACTCGTTGAAGGCGTTGAACTCTCGTTCGTGAGGTAAATTCTAATAACATGTTGCAAGTATCACTTTTGTTTTTATTTATTTATTAGGTTTTAATAGATTTTTCGTTTTTCTTGTGAGTCGTCATGTTTTCTTATAGAAATAACATATACGGTGCACAAGATCAATCATATAATAATGGTAATCAATATGGTTTTCAATTTCAGTCTTATGACAACTACCAACCATACCGGGGTATAATCAAAACTAATCTTTTGGCTATGATCAATACCCTACGGAACCTTATGGTTATTCTCATACATGCCAACAACTTTATAACAGGTATGTAAGTGAAAAATCACAAGGATGGGAGGCTAGTTATGCTTCTAATCATATTTCTTTTAGCGTTGAAGGACATATATGTAATGATGGAAGAACTTTACATTCAAATTGATCAATATTCACTCGAACCTCAACATCAACATCAAAAAGTTTATAGTTTTGAAGATACTTTATGTACTATGATAAAAGAGTGTCAAAGGAACATGGTTCAATATTTTCAGAAAAGATGAATCACTCCAAGAAGTCCGAGAGGGCATGGACAACTTAAAAAGAGACATTGATCAAATTAGGGAGGAAGTGGAAAAAGATGATCAACCTTTGGAAATTCCTTGCAATGATGATGAAGTTATGCCAACTCTGGATCATTACAATGATCATTCTCATATTCAAAAGGAGGAGCCTTGGTATAACATAACCATTGTTCTAAAAGGGTAAGTGTACTCAAATGCCGATCAATGTTATAAACAATATCCGAATTACAATGTTTTTAGTCCGGGTGATTTACAAGTAAAAGGCTCGGTTATTTCTTCAGAGAAGACTCATACCGATTATCATACGGTTTACACCAAAGAGGATTTCCTTATAGCGGAATTCGATTCCGATGAGGAGAGTGTTGAAGATATGGAGATCGATAAAGAAACCAAGTTGATTTTTTCGTAGAAGACCCAATTGAGCTTTCCAAGGATTATAATGACATTGATATTTCGATTGAAGCAAAAACTGATAAAGAATGGCTTTCAAAAGGTTTGAGTACCACGACACATATGAGGTAAATGATTCATTGCATACCCATGATGAGGATCACGGATAAGGTTTATCTAATCTTTTACATAACTTTATATCTTTTGATCCTCCTCCAATTGAAATAGTTCCCCAAAAGGTTGTTTCGGTTTTTAAGGAGCTAGATCACTTAGGGTTGAGTATACATGCTACAAAAATCCTTAAAAATTATTTTGCTTCTAACTATCCACCACTAGATGTGTTTGATTCAAGCATTGTGCAAGTTCACCGAGAGAAACCCAAAAAAGTTCCCGCATTCTATGTTCTTTATACACTTTCAAGTGTAGAAAAGGCTAAGTGTAGGGGAAACTTCCACAAAGTAGCAGTTTCAACATTCATATCTTATGCTAAAGTTTTTGTGATGTTTTTATTAGAACTGCAGATTTTTGTCTGGATGGATCCCCATATTTTCAGATTGTTGGTTTATGGGCGTTAACCAGAAGGTCGGACTGAGGACGTTAAACTAAGCGTTGAATAGGAGGCAACCCATTGGTTTTGTATTTATTTCCCTTTATTTTATATTTTTCTTCATTTGCATATCATTATTTGATTTCCCATCTTGATTTTACATTGGATGAGTCAATTTACATTGAGGGCAATGTAAAGTTTGAGTGTGGTGAAGTATTTATCATATAGAGTTTTTAGTCTTTACACATAGTTAAAATTTTAATTTTTGTATATATTTGCATGAAAATCTCCAACTTTTAGATATTTTAGAGTCACTTAGTATACTTCTAGCTAAGTTTACATACAGAGTTCTTACCAAAATAACTGAACTTAGAAGTATTAGAGAACTACATTCAGGTTGCTTAGTTGTTGAGAGGCTAGAGCTGACAAAAAGGGACTTAAACCACCGATAGAGAATATTGTATTATAGAAGATGATTAATCATTACTGGAGACTACCCATATATGAGTGAGGCATCAAACCTTCAATTATCCGTTTAGAGTGTGTCATCCTACGCTAATTCTGGGTAGAATGATGAGCTACCCAACCTCGCACCAATTTCAACACTACTTTTTGATCTCTTTTTGATCTTTTGATTGCTAATTCTATCAATCATGAAGGTGTCATCATTATTTCTAACTCTATCTTGTATTCTTGGTTTCAATTGGCATCATTCTCTCGACAAAGCAGCAATAGAAACACATCATCATTAACAAGCAGAGCGACATCAAAATCATGAAGAAAGTTGAATACAATAAAGGTTTACAAACAACAATGCAAGAAAGAGGAAATTTCATATTCAAGTAAAGCAACAATATATGAGCAGAATTATATATAAATATTGAAGACTTATGTACAAGAGTGAAAGAAATAAAAAAAAAAAAGTGAATTTTTATGAAGTTTATGATACCGAAACAATACAAGTTGTGAAGAATCAAGTGATAAAGTCCTTCTCCCATGACCATATTAGTCTCATTGTATTTCTTTTAGTAAGTTATTTAAAAAAAGTATAAATATATAGCATTTAAATTCTATAGTTAGTTTGTTATTTCATTCAATAAGGTCGTGGAGAAGAATAAATATATGAAAAAGTTTCGAACAACAAGGAATTGAGGAAAAAAGATACAATTTGTCAAAGTTCTACGAAGTTCAAGAGTTCATCATCAATAGTTGAAGACCAAAGACTGAATATGTTTCTATTGGATGTTGTGAGAGCAGTGCTGATTGTAGACCGGGAGAGAAGGTAAATAAGCATTCCCATCCTTACATAATGGTTGATTTCCTTTCTTAGAGGTCATTAGAAAAAATGGTTCTTTTTTGTCCTACGTTTTTATGAAATAACATTTTTATATAATTCGGAAGGTTCATTTTCCTTCCCACCAGTCAACGTGTGCAGGATTTCTATCTTCACTCCTTCCTACACACATGAGAACCATAAAGTGCGTCTTTTGAGTGTCAATTTCATAAAACCTTATTGGGAGGCAGAAGTCGAGGCGGAATGCTCATTCGATCGCGCTCGAACCTGGGTTCTTTCATATGGTGGTTTTCTCTTAAATAAAGAGTTAAGCATGAGAACAATGATCTTTGGCATTTCAAACTTCTTATTATTAGTGTGCAACTAATTTATGTCCTCATATCTATTTGGATGCTTGTGACTTTGAAGTTGGAGTGGATTTTGTGGGTATACCTCTTGTAAACCCTCACGAGACTATAACTCGTCCACTAGGGATACCTAGGGGTTTAAAGGCTTGCTGCACATGCTAAGTGTAACTGTATCCTTAACGAAATGGAGTTGTTGTATTTTATTTTAGTTTAGTTTAGACAGTAGGTTGCTCGAGGACTAGCAAAATCTAAGTGTGGGGGAATTTGATAAGTGCATAGTCCATATGATTCTAGTATCAAATCCATACTTGTTTTAGCTATAATTCTTGCATATTACTTGTTATTATGTTTGTTTTCTATCTTATACCTTATATTAGGTGAATCATCCCAATAAGAGTAAAATTGTCTGCAAAAGAGCTAAGAAGTGAGGTATTCTAAGTATTCAAGCATCCCAAGGTCAAAGAAGAATAAAATGAGTTCATTGCGACATGAAATGAACAAGAAAATTGAGTTCTACAAGTGGAAAAGGTCCAAAGACAAATTAAACTCATTCAAATCCAGTAGTTCTTAGTAACATTTTCAAGATAACTAGAGTATGAAGTGAACGCAAAAAGAATGAGGTAATTCCGAGTTTGGACAAAGAAATTATGAACAAAACAGTCGAGACGAAGAGAAGTCATCTACAACTCAAGAGTCGGCATTGCTAATAGGAACTCAAGCAATGCAGACTGTAACATGAATTGGGGCAGAAAACTTGTATTTTAACACTAAGAGTCGACATTGCTCAAAGGAATTCTGCCATGCCGACTGTAGCAAGCTTTGGGGCATAAAATTTGAGCTATTTTGGTCCAAGAGTCAACATTGCTCATGGGAATCACCTATGCCGACTGTGCCTAACCTATGGGGTCCTTTGTGACGTGTTTTTAACCTATGGAGTATATTTTACACCTTGGGAGGAATCTCTACAACCTCTTACCTCTCATATCACATCTTCTACATCTTAAACCTAGGGTTTACCCCTTTAGGGGGAAACCATTCTTCTTTATAATGAGTAGCTAATTTTTTTGTTAATTAAGGATGAATTCAATGTTCTAGACATGAAGCTTTATAAGCAATACAAATTTATTTGCATTTTTAAGCATTATCGTTTGTTTTTATTGCATCTAGGGTTTATGATTGATTTCTAGATTGTTCAAGTGTATAATTGGATTAATCTATTGATCAACTTAATGCTGCTATTGAGTTATGAGATAAGTAATTGTCCATTGACTCATACACAAGTAGAAATCAAGAGACCTTGCATAGGGATTCTGTGGAGCAATTGCGAGTGAAGATAACACCATTAAGTGGACCTTGATTTAAGAGTTCAACTACCGGGATCAACCTAAATTCACAAAGCTTAAAGCATTCGATTGGGTTACATCTTGAGTTATCTACTACTTGGTGGTTCAGATGAATAAAATCTGATAGTCGAAAGCTTTCGTATCCAGTGATAAAAGGAGTTTCAGGGATAACATTGATTTAGCTACTATTCTAAGGTTGGTGATGAATGATTCTAACAAAAGATAGATAAGTATATTACTCAAGTTAATGTTTGGTAACGACGAAGGACTCCTTAGTCATATGTTTATTCTTATTGTCTTTTTATTATATTCTTAGTAATTAAACAAACTATCCCCCTTACTATTTACCTTTATTATAGTTTTGCTAATCTAAATAACATCTCAATTACACAGCTCTTTGTGAGAACGATCTTTACTACCGCTACATTACTAGTTAATTAGTGGAAAATATCTTAAGTAATTTGTTGCACTTACGACACGCATCATCTAACAATATTTTTTTTTTATGCGCCAAATCTAACTTTCCAACCAATCACATAAAACCTAAATCAATTTTAGGAATCAATAATCCATATAGTTGAAGAAGTCTGTGTTGGAACTTGTAACAATGAAACAACAAAAGTTAGATGAATCACGTGCTACTGAAAATAATCAAATGAAATTGAAAGCACAATTTGACACACGAGGGCAGAAGCACCTGCTCGGCGAATTTTCCTTAACACAATAGTCCGCGGTATACCTCGAGAATAAGGGATGTTATACTCCAACACGAAGATGTGTCTAAGATTAAACTGTTTGATATAAATTGTATAAACACAATAAATTTTATAAGCACAATACAATCTACCAACTCTCTGAACTTAACGACAGGGATGGAAGAAAATAAACAAAAAAATTGTGCACAACAAAGCGATAAGAGAAGAAAATATCTAGGGATAGTAGCCTGCTCTGGGATATTTTGCAAATGAAATTTGAGTTTGCTTTTATATGAAGGTTACCTTTCATTCAAGATAATAAAAATGAACTAGTGTCATTAGTGACTCATAGATCCTAATACAATTCCTACCGAGACCAACAAAATATAAGTTTAATAATAGAACTCATTTTCTCCAACAGTTTCATTATCATATTGTAATCGAAAACTCTAAACTTTTCCCATAGCCTAGCATAAATTTGGGTGAGTATTTATAACAATCCATCAACTTGATCTACACTTATGGTACAACCTTTTTAATGATAATGAAAGAAATCATGATAAACCAAACAAGATTTTGAATACAGAATTTCATGATCCTGATTACACGCAAAGATAATACTTCAAGTCTCAAATAAAATAAGGAATTTATATTTTGAAACTTAAAAAAAAAGACTAATTTTACATGAACTTGATTAGTACTCCCTCGGTTTCGTAAAGGTTGAGCTATTTCAAATTTGCAATATCCAAAAGGAAATAAGAAAAAAGGGATATTTTTAAGTATTTATTTTCCCAATTATATCCTATGGATAACAAAATAGCAAAATTTTTAAATGACATACCTCTCAAACTATGATACGAATGTTTATAAATTTTATATTGGTGGAGAGCATTTTAAAACAGCCATATAAAAATATAAACATGACTAACAAATCATACATATTTTTTATATCAAAGTTTAATAACAATAATCAATCAAAGGGTGATTTTAGAAATATTGTCTTTTTTAATAAAACAAAATTTTAACGTCAATAACTTGAATTTTATAAAATGGAAGGAGTATTATTTTAAAATTTATAGAAAAATAAAAATATAAAAAACAATGATAATATTGTAACAAAAAAATCAGATTAGATGATAACTTTTAAGAAGATTAAGGAAAAAAAGAGGCCTACAAATACTCATTAGATCTAAAGTAAAAAAAATTCCCCCTATATCATGCAATTCCTAAAAAGGAGAAGGAATGAAATAACAAGATTGTAGAGATTACCAGATTTCACCAGGGATTATGAAATTCTATACGATTAAAAAGTAATTTTTACTTTGATATCAGTAAATCCCGCACGCAAAGATGATAGCCGTTTGTAACCTGGCTAGTTTGAGCCTACCAATAAACTAAAATATGGTCATTTTGAAGTAATTTTAAAAACCCTTTTTTCAACCATTTTTGTTAATGGCTAATACATCATTTACTTAATTAGTGTTAACCATTGAATAAATTGTTACATCAATTATTATTTATTTTATGTATTTATTATTGTTTATTGTTTTACTATTTTTTCTTGATATTTCTGTTTTTTATTTTTTATTAGTATTTACGTATATATTTTTTATTATTTATATTTTTAAATTAATTTTTAAAGATTAATTTAGTTAACAATGTATTTAGAGATTTAAGACCGCATATTTTATTCATCATGAGTCGGATACAACAAAGAGTATCTGCAGGTTATGGTATCAATATGATTTTTAAAATTTAAACTAAAATCGGCAGGGTGGAAACACTTTTTTTGTCGATTGTAAATAGGTTCATGTCTGCAAATTGTATCCTATTTTTTTTCAGAAAAAATGAGTTTAGTAAATTAGAATCGACAAGTATTTTGTGACTTATTTGCTAATTGTGGATGTTGTTCTTCATGAATGAAAAACATGAATCAGAGTCAACAAATGCTATGTTGAACGTATGTCGATTCAGGTATGAATATAATTTTAAATATTTATATAAACCAAAATCGGTAGGTGAAGAGCATTTTATATGTTGATCGTATCATAAAAAAAATCCAAAAAACGAAAAACGAGTATTTGATATGATTGTCCACGTCCACCGATTCTGGGAACAATCGGCCATCGTGTGATAAATATATATTTTCTCTATTTTTAATGTTAAATCCACGCTATTATTTGCTAAAAAAAATTAGAAAATTTCTTATATATTCTCTTGTTTTTTTATTTTAATTTGTTTAATCAGAAAAATCATCCAAAAAAAGTGAATTGACACTTAAATATGCAATGATATAAGTTAGCTACATGTGAGAAGTAGTAATAGGAATTAGACCTAACACGAGGATTTTAAACAAGAAAAATAGAAAAAAGTGTCAAAAATAGAATTGATAAGGGCAGCCGGCTAGGTCTAGCAAATTGCTCAAGGAAGCCACAAGGTATAAAGGCGCCAAACCATTTTCTTGGGGCAGCCACATTTTATGAACACAACCAGACCATCTATTAGGGACTTCCCACTTTATCACAACACCACTACTTCTATTGGGGGTGGCATCTTCTTCTCCAATTTAAAGGTGTGAAAGCAACGCTTGTTGCTGATGATTATGATTATCTCTTAATGTTGGGTTTGTTTGGAATTCTCGAGCTCAAGTTAATCAGTTGGCTATTGACGCTATTAAAATATATGAGTTGTGATTGAGATTTAGTTTCAAACCGATAAAATGAAGAAGTTGTTGTTGCTGCTGCTGATAGTCGTTAAACATGATTGTAATTGATGGTGGTTGATGGATAATTCGAGTAACGACATAAAACAGGGAAGAAAGATGGCGTATGCCATTAACGGGAGTTGAGAGGTGGTGAAAACTGTACGAAGAAGTGAACTCAATCTTGACAATGATGAATATGGATGGAGAAGAACACTGGACTGAGTTTGGAAGTGACGATGTATCATTGTCATTGTAGGTTGTTATTAGTGACGAGAAGAAGGCTTGGCTGTGATGAATACGAGTTTGTCTTATTTGGAAAACTGGTACAACCGAGAAATCCTTGAGCCATGTTTGCTACCGATGGATGATGTATGAGTTTCAAGAGAATAAGAGGGGATGGAGCGTTGAATTAAGTTTCTATGGAGATTTAGTTTTCTCAGTGACGAGAAATATGTGTCGGAGTTTGAGAAAATGTAGAAGAAATTATTTTTCATAGAGGAACGACTGACCGAGGAAAATAAAATTCAGAAGAAACTTATTCTCTCCGTGGAGTGCAACTTCAGTTCCGTGGAACTGACAGTTGAGTGATCAAATTTGTGTTGGATTATTCAGTTTTGTGCTCAATCCCAATAGTTGCTTGGAGAAGTTTTGACACGACAAGACTTTAGACTTGACCTACCTATGCAATTTTGGCAAGTTTGGCATCCTATTTCGATGGGGAATTGGTGCACGAGAATTTTTCAACTTGGATATCTATTTAAGATATAATTATGGATCTTTTTTAAAAAAAATATCGAGTTTTTAGAGGAAAAAATACAAAGAGGTAAAAGCTAAGGCTTGGAGGCGTTGCTATCACTGTAACCATCTCATTTCAATTTTATCGTACAGACATCATGGTTATCTCTAATTTCATGCGTAACTAAACTTTTAAGTGACTGAGGATGAATTCTAAGTTTTAATACATGACTTTATGTAGTATATAAATCTATTTTTAATATTTGACATGATTATCGTTTGTTTTTAGTATAATTAATGTTTATGATTGATTGATAAATTATTTAGGTGGACAACTAAATTAGTTTGTTAAGTAATCTAGTTATGATAAGTGCATGATTTACACGTTTATAGTGTCAATTCGATACTAGTTTTAGTTATAATTCTTGCATATTATCTTGTTACTACTTTGTTTTCTATTTTATTTATTTCTTTAGGTGAATCATCCAAAAATCAATGGAGATTGTGTTGAAAAGAGCAAAGAAGAGAAAAGGGTTCATTCCGGAGTAAAACTGAGAAGTTAGAGCTGAAAACTACACTTTTGGAGTGGAAATCCAGAATCATTTACGGCTAGAATTTTTTCCAAATATAGTCGTAAAATAAGTCGAAGAAAGGACCAAGTTTCATATTAACTTACGACTAGAAAAACATCAGAACCTAGTCGTAGACCTGGGAAGAGAAAGAGAGTTTCGTCAGATTTACGACTGAAAAAGCATTTCGACCCAGCCGTAGAAGGAGTAATGTTCGAGAGAAGTGTCAGGGTCAGATCTACGGCTAGGAAATCATCTCAACCCAAACGTAGACAAGTCGAAGTATTGAAACAAGAGTTCCAGACTCACATACGGTTAGGGAATCACTCCTAACCTAGCCGTAAACTATGATGAGGAGATGTGAATTTTCTAAAGATACCATCTTGTAGAGGACGAAGATACGAAGCCAACGCAGAAAGAATGAGGTCAATCGGACGTCAGATGAAGAAGTTATGGCCAAAACAATGAAGGAAAAAAGTGAGTTCCAGACTCAGTTACGGCCAGAAAATCCAAAATCCTAGTCGTAAATGACTCTGGAATTGGCCAAAATACCAATTTAACCTACGGTTGGGTCGTGGGAGTAAACCTAGCCATAGCTAAAGTCATTGTTACGAAATATGACTTCTAAAAAGTGGAAAACCCGGTCCCGGAAGGATTATAAGCCATAGATATGATGAATACTTTATAAGGAGACTCCCAAGACACTAAGAAGACATTTTTACACCTTTTACACAACTTTGCAAGTCTTGGAGGAGATCAACAACACCAAAAGAGGATAAAGCCAGGGTTTCGAAGCGGTTCCATTATCGTAACGATTTCTTAACTATTTTCTTATATGTATAACATGGATGCTTCTATATCCGTGAGTAGCTAAACATCTAAGTGATTGAGGATGAATTATAAGTTCTAATAAATGATTCAATTTAGCATATAAATTTATTCTTCTAATTATCACATGATTATCATTTGTTTTTACTATTATGAATGTTTATGCTTGATTGATAGATTGTTTAGGTGGCCAACTAATTCAGTTTGTTAATTAATCTAAAGTTAATAGAGAGTTGTGAGATACGTGTAATAGTCGAACACCTCATATACAAGTAAAAAACGCGAGACCTTACAGAGGGATTCTGTGGAGCAATTGCGTGTAAAAACAACACTAGTAAGTAGACCAAGCTTATGTGTTTGATGCTAGGATCAACCTAAATTCGCAAGACCTAAAGCATTCGATTGATTTACACCTTGAGAGCTTATTTTTGGTGGCTCAGACGAATAGAATTTGGTAGTCGAGCACTTCCGTATCCAGTGATACAAGGAATTTTGGGGATAACATAACTTATTGTTATTCTATGGTTGGTGATTATTGCTGATTAACAATGAATAAATGAGTATACTACTTTGATGAATGTTTAGTAACGAAGAAGGATTCCTCGATCATATCTCTCTCCATTGCTTACAACTTTACTTTAAATTGCTTTCTTATTTAATTTGTTTGAAACCTAAAACAAAACCCCCCCTTTGTGACACTTTAAACAACTGAAACACTTTGTTCCTCATGGGAAGGAACTTGACTTCCATTATATTATTCTTTAATTGAGTGGAAATAAGATCACTAATTTGATTCCACCTACGACACACATCAAAATTTAGCGCCACTGCCGGGGAGCGGTTGGTTTTAGTTGTTATTTATTTTCGTTTATTTTTGTTTTTAAGTTTATTTTTAGTTTTTAACTTTGTTCTCTAGATATTTTTTGTTTCAGGTACTTAATCTTTGGCACCTAAACGTTGGGATTACCAAAAGTGCGGGATTCAAACTCGCAAGGGGACAATATTACAAGAACCTCAATTTTTGCTACAGAATCCACCTTTAGTAGTAATGGGTGGTCCTCAACCTCCAAAGAAGAAGTTACGAGAGTTGAACTCTCCATGTTTAAATTCACAACCACTATGTATTAACATGGTTGCGCCAGTGGCACTGAAGTCGAATCTAGTTCACCATTTTCCGAAGTTCAAGGGACTTCCAGGCGAAGATCCGAATCGTCATCTTCAAGTATTCCAGCACAAGATGACATGTTTTAGGCAAGGTACCGAAGAAAGTGATAAGGCTATGCTGCAAGCCTTTCCATTTTCTTTAATAGATCTAGCCGAAGAGTGGTTGTATTACCTTCCTCTAGGGAGTGTTACAATATGGACTGAGATGAAAAATATATTTCTGGAAAAGTATTTTCCTGCTTCTAAAGTGACCGCTGTTCGTAAAGAGATTAGTATCATTTTACAAATTATTGAGGAGTCTATTCATGAATACTGGGAGAGGTACAAATGGTTGTTGGCAAGATGCCCTCACCACAACATATCCTCAATACTCATCATTCAGTACTTTTATGAAGGATTACTTCTAGAGCAGAGGAATTTGATTGTTGCAGCCGTTGGTGGTTCACTTACTGTAAAGATAATCTCGTAGGTGATTCATTTGATTGATAGTATGGCTTCGAATTCACAACAATTTTATACAAAAAAATGACTCAAATGTCAGGAAAGTTAGCAAGATAGGAGAGTCTTCAAATACAGAGCATCATTTGAGTACTATTGAAAAGGCAATTCATCGTATAGCTTCTGTAGTTGCTCTACCATACGAAGAGGAGGCCGAGGTTAATGTCTTATTCCCTAATCCAAGGCCGAGGTATGATCCATACTCTAATACTTATAATCATGGTTGGAAAGATCACCCGAATTTCAGTTATGCAAACAAGCAAGATGCAACTCCTAATCTGTACGTAAGACAAAGTGGCTTTCAATGATCATAATTTCATCCATAACCACAACCTCAAGTTCCTAAGAAGGACGCATCCGAGAATATGATTACCTTGACGCAAGGTCTCTCATCTATGTTCCAACAAAGTCAGCAGAAGAACGAATTAGCTATCAAAGACTTGTAAACTCAAGTGGGGCAATTGGCAACTGACGTGAATTTACTCAAGGCACAAGCATCAACAAATCTGCCATCATAACATTTTGTGAATCGAGAGAACATGTTAATGCAGTGACCTTAAGAAGTGGAAGGCAAGTTGAAGAACCACAACAATAAGAGAAGGTTAATGGTAACTTAAAAAAGGAAGTAGACGAAGAAACTGTGCCAAAGGAAAAGCCAATCTCAACCGTCCAACCTAAGGACAAGTTTCCTACCTTTACCATACCACCTCCTTTTCCTATTCGTTTTGCAAAATCCAAGAAAGAATCTCACGATAAGGAGATCATGGATATCTTCAAGAAGGTGCAAATCAACATCCCATTTATTGAAGTCATCAAAAATATGCCTAGATATGCCAAGTTTTTAAAGGATTTGTGTACAAAGAAGGATAGGTTGATTCCTAATGAAGTCACTAAGGTAGGCGAGAGTATTACAACTATGTTGTTAACAAAGACGCCTGCAAAGTGTACGGATCTTGAAGGCTTTACGATGCCAACTACTATTGGTACTAAGAGCTTTGAGCGTGCTCTACTTGATTTGGGAGCATCCATAAGTGTTATGTCAGTCGATATTTATGATTCTTTGAATCTTGGACCTTTAAAAGAGACAAGGATTAGCATTCAATTAGCAAACAAGTCCAATATATATCCTAAGGGACTCAAGGAGGACGTGTTAGTTCAAGTGAGTGAGTTAATCTTTCCGGTTGATTTCTATATTGTGGATATGCATAATGGAGAAAATAGTTCATCAACTTCGTTATTTCTTGGGAGACCATTTATAAAAACTGTAAAGACGAAGATTGATGTTGATATTGGTATACTCACTATGGAATTTGGTAAGGATATCATTCGCTTCAACATATTTGAAGCCATGCGTTACCCTAGTAATGTTCATTCTGCTTTTTATCGATGTTATTGGTTTGCTAGCACATCAAATGTTTGATTTGAACAGTGAAGATGAACTTGGAGTTGTGTTGCGTAATGATAGACACCTTTTAGTGTCTAAATTGCACCTTAATTTCTAGTGAGTTAGTATTCGATTTTGTGTCTATTACGTGTTTTTATGCTTTTGTAGGTACATTAGAAGAATAAAGATTTGTGGAAAAATTAGCTCAAAAAGTGTTCAAAGCACCCGGGAAAATGGATCAAGGCACCCACACTTTGGATTGGGGCACCCTTGGATCGGGCTGAGCTGGATCGGGTCAACCCAGCGGGTCAACCAGGCGAGTCAACCCAGCGAGCTGGATCGGGCCGAGTCACCGAGTTGACTCATCGGGAATCAACTGTCCAGATTGGCAACTCAAATTCACGTGAGAAAACAAGGTTCTGTTGCTTCCAGATTGTTCCAAACACTAATAGTTATCTCACGCAAGTTATAAACAGCAAAATATCCCGTGAAATCAGCTTGAAAATCATGTATTTGGCCGGAATC
>JAJJMC010006198.1:2101136-2179109 GCA_023531435.1 Papaver californicum | reverse complement strand
CTGAGTTGGATCGGCCGAGTCGACTCGCTGGCTCGCTGGGTTGACTCACCTGGTTGACCCGCTGGGTTGACCCGGTCCAGCTCAGCCCGATCCAAGGGTGCCCCAATCCAAAGTGTGGGTGCCTTGATCCATCTTCCCGGGTGCTTCGAACACTTTTTGAGCTAATTTTTCCACAAATTTTTATTCTTCTAATGTACCTACAAAAACATAAAAACACGTAATAGACACAAAATCGAATACTAACTCACTAGAAATTAAGGTGCAATTTAGACACTAAAATGTGCCTATCACATCCCATAAATCAAATGCAGTAAAGTTTTCTTTTGCATTGTAGAAGTCATACAAAGCATCTTTTAAACAGTTAAGGATATGGTTTTTGGCCATATAGTTCTGTCTACTCCAACCTTCTAACTCTCCTTCATTTTCCGGTTCATTCAAGTTTTCATCAAAAGGCTTCAGAACTAATTCATCCAACATGTGATAACTCAGGAAAAATAACATTTTTGATTGCCATCTTTTGAAGTCTTTCCCAGAGAACTTCTGAGGTCTGTCAACATCACTCTTGGCCATTGAAACAGAAGTAATAAAAATATTGTGTTAAGATTGTTGTTTCTGGAAAAGTGGAAAAGAAAAAACAGAAGAAAACTGTTATCGTTAGAAAAATAATAAACACTCTGATGATGATGCACACACTTGGACAGAGCCACCTGCTCAGCAAATTGTCCTTAACACAATAGTTCTCGGGTACTCCTCAATAATGAGAGATTCTATACCCTAACAGAGAAGTTGTGTCCAGGATAGAACTGCCCGTTATGGTTTGAATTAGCAGAACTCAAACCACCATCTAGAACTTAACAACAATTTAGATAGAAGAAGGGAAATAAACAAACAAAGTGCGCAAGCAAACGAGAAGAGGAGAAAAGAGCTAGGGATAGTAGCCTGCTCTGGAGTGAGTTGAAATTGAGAAGAATGATTTTCTTTTATAAGCAAAACTTTGAGAAGAAAATTAAAACACATTAATGAGAATTGATTTTGCATTGATGAAGAATAATTTCGTGAATTAAACCGTTAAGAATATTCTCATTTTAGGAAATTATTTTCAAAAAACGGTAAGTCTTGATTGGACCGTAGCCAAGCACACGCCCGCTCACGGCAAGTACACGCAAAGCTCGCAAGCTCGCAAGGTCGCAAGCCCACGACCCGCGTGCGTGCTTCGGTGCGAAGCACCGCACATGTGTGAAAAGCAAGTGTGAATCAACTAGCCCATTGCCTTAGTCCTCCCCCAACCACAAAAGCTTCTAAACCCTAAGGGCCCTCCCTTAGTTGCAAATTTTGTGGTAATAAAGGGAGAACACTTCTCTAGTTTGTCCAATGTGGGACTAACTAAAGGTTCTTCATTCACAACATAGTGAAAATGGAAATGATGTTTCCACCCAACAAATGAGCTAGTGTCTCGTAGTGACCCATTGGTTCTAAGATCCATTCCTACCAAGACCAATAATTCAATTAACAAATCATTTCAAATTAATTTTCTCCAACAGTTGAAGCTGCTAATAACTAAAACATGCAGAATGCATAAGGGACATATGTACAATCAATTTTCGGAGTTGTATACTCTTCGTATTTTTAGGATTAAGGGAAGATCAACTAAAGCTCTTAAAATTATCGAGGTAAGTTGGTTCCCACCTCTATTTGGTTGGTTGAAGATTAATGCAGATGGTTTCTCGTTAGGTAATGGGGCTTGCCAGTTGCGGTTCGAAATCATAATGGTTTAATGGTAGGTTGTTTGGCGCAATTAATTTGTATGAATATTTATGTTTATACAGAATTTCGACGAGCTATTTATGCCTTCAGAATTACTCGCACTAGGTGTAGGACTCGCAGATGGTTTGGATGTGATTCGATGCATGTGATTAGATCCCTTTCATACCTTCATTTAGTTCCCTGGATGTTGGTTGTTCATTTGGCTTAATGCTTGAAATATTTGTGTTTAATTCAGTTTAGGTATTCACATTTACCGGGAAGGTAATATTGTCGTCGATTTATCGGCTAAATGGAGATATTCTGGTGGTTCTCAATGGTGGGATGAGCCACGAACATTTTGTTCGTTCTGCTTTAGGGAACGAAAAATCGAGTCGATCTTCGTATAGATTTTGAAACTTATGATAACTATTGTAATATTTTTTATTTTATTTTTGTTTTCTCTTCCCTTCTTTTAGAGGTTTTGGCCCACTCCCCCTCTTTCTATTTTCTTGACATTTTTTCAATAAAATCTCCTCGTGAGTTTGTTTTTTATTTAAAAAAGGTCGTTCTGGAGCGCCATCATTATCACCAGCATCATTTTGGTCGTATTTGTTGTGGCCACTGCTTGATTTACCCCAAGCATTTTTTCTTGCTCTGGTTTTTTTCTTTTGCCTCGTCTTCAATATTTCCTCGTACATAACACCAGCTTGTTCATCTTTCAGATTGTTGTATTATGCAATCTTCCTTTCATTCTCCTTAATATTTTATCTTCTTTCCAAACATGCTTTTGCTTTATCGGTCAGATAATGATGTTTTCTCTTTTTAATTTCAAACAATAAATATTTAACAAATCATGTCAAAATCTTAACAAACCTTAAGAGACTAACAATACTTAGAAGAACATCGAGAGCTCAATCTCAATCCTTGATTAAGGGCCTCTCAGTCCTACACCTCAAAATGAAATTGGTTCATCTAATGAACGTACTGGGACTCCTGAAGTTGAAGCTACTCCTACGTGTCAAACTGAAGCTACATCTACATCTCAAGTTGCAGATAAAAAGAAGTCTAACAGAACCATATGATGTATGAAATATTTTTACAAGGCTAGATGCAGAAAAAAATGAGTGTAATCATTGTCATAAACCATTTGCTTCCCATTCTGCTAGAAATGGGACATCTAGATGCCCTAACAATCCTAATAAGAAGATGAAAGGACATAAAAGTCTATTGTTTCCACCCCAAAACTAGGTGAGGATTTCAAGTTAGTTTTTCTGAGTTATAGTTATGTGAAGTGTAAAAGGATGTTTACAGAGTTCATAATTAAGGATGAATTTTCATTTAGAATGGCAAAAGGAGAAGGCTTTAAAGCATTTTTTCAACAAATGAAGCCTAGGTTCAAGGTCTCAGGTCGTATGAATATATAGAGAGATCTTTTAGAAATATATATTGAAGAAAAAGAGTTTGAAATAGTACTTCAAGGCATGCTAACAGAGAGTATCTCTCACAAATGATACATGGAAATCACCTAATAATTTTAATTATATGTGTCTAACGGTTCACTTTGTTAATCATAATTGGAGGTTACAAAAGAGAATCATCGTGTTCTGCCAGGTTAAGGGTCATACAGGTTTGGCAATTAGTAAGATGTCAGAGAAATGTTTGTTGGATTGTGGACTTGAAGATTTATTTGGTGTGACACTGGATAATGTTAGTACTAATATTATATCAATAAATTATTTGAAGATTTGTATGATTGGATGGACATGAGCAGAAGTTAGAGCTGGATGCTCGCATGTAAGATGGCTTTAAATTTTTGTAGATGATTTAATTGTTAATTCAAGTTCAGCTAGTGCAATTTCTAATTTTCTAATTTTTTTATTCTTTTCAGGTTAGTTATGCTGCTCATGTTCTTGGTCTTGTTATAAAAGAAACATTACGAGTCTATAATAAGTCCATTAGCAGGATCAGGTCGGTTGTTAAGTACGTTAACAGTTCTCCTGCTGCTAGGTTAGCTAAATTTTGACGTTGCGTTGTTTTTAAAAAGGTTGAATGCAAAAGAGTTTTGATTTTAGATTTGAAAACTAGATGGAACAACACATATTTGATGTTAGATGCAGCTGAGAAGTACGAAAAAACTTTTAAAATGTTTGAAAGGGATGATAACAACTACAAAAAGAATTACATTTTTGAAGAAGATATTTCTATTGCTTTACCTAATACTTATGGTTTTGATATAATGGTTCTTTATATTGAAGATCTTGATTTTGGTTCTTCATATAGTTCTGAATTTTATAGAGAAGTTGTAGATACTAATACAAGAGGCAGACGACTGAACAAAAAAAAAGAAAAAACCTCGTTAGCATGCTCCATATGTAGAAGATTGGGCATATGCCTGATGTCTTACGAACTGTTTAAAGGTATTCTTCGATTCAACTGTTAAGTTTTCTGCTTCCGTACAAGTTACACCATATTCATTTTTATGGGAATTGGCTTTGATTCATAGACAATTAGCTGAATTTAGGAAAAATATGAGATGAGATTCTTTTATTACAAGGATGGCTCATATTATGTTTATGAAATGTAACAAGTATTGGGGTGACTACGAAAAGATGAATCTTGCCTTGTTTTTTGCACGATTGCTTGATCCACAAGAGAAAGAAGATAGATTGGAATTTATTCTTGAACGTTTATATGAGCAAGATGATGACATGGTTGAAAGTGTTATGAGAAAGGTGAAACAAGATCTAGTGAGGCTCTATGAAAAGTATAAATCTTTGTATTCAATTGTAAATGAGGTGTAAAGTACAAGTTGTGTTGTTAATGTAGATGACTTTCTAGTTGTTGTGCAAGAGGAAAGTTATAAGGACATGCTTAACTCAAGGAAGAAACAACGTAGAAGAACCAATGATTGTGTTGAGGGAAAAACAAAGGTGGATATAAGTATTTGATGGATGATTGTGAACTACCTGTTGATAATTGTGACATACCAACTTGATGGTAGGCCAATAGTGCCAAATATAAGATATTCTCGTATATGACAGATGATATATTAGCCATTCGTATGTCTTCAGTTGTATTTGACTCAATATTTAGTACCGAAAAGCATGTGCTTAGTCCATGGAGAAGCTCTTTATCTGCTATGACAATTGATGCATTGCTCTGTACGTAAAGTTGGTTACAAAAACCCATTGCTCTTGATTTTAGAGTGAATTTGTACTAGATGATAACTATAACATTGAGGAAGGTAATGTAAATTTTTTATTTGGTTTGTTTTTTATACTTATCAATTCAAAGTTGTTAAAGACTTAAACATAAAGATCGTTTATTGTTGCAGAGTTACTAGGTGTTATGCCTATGCCAAAGGTCTTTGATCCTTGAAGATGATTGATAAAAGGGATGATTGAAGTTGATCTGCAGTTTTTTACTTTTATATTGATTTTAGACTTTTGGTTGAACTTCGAAACTTATGGAAGTAGTTAATGTTTTAACTTTTTTATCTTGAACTTTGAAGTTTGAAGATTTATAATTATGGGTTGATTGTTGTTTACTTGTGTAACCAAGAAGATAGGCTTTCTATGATTCTACTTTTATAAATGTACTAATGTGTGGATAAAAAATTAAAGATGAAACTGATACTTAGCAGGTAAAAAATTCTAAAAATTACAGGTGAAAAAGTTTGTTAGGTTTTTATCGATCGGTTCAATTCGGTTGAACCAATCCATAAACTGTAAAATTAACTACAAAACTACCATAGATGAAAAACTGAAGAAAAACCGAACAAAACCAGCCCGATTTGGACCGATCCGAAACAGAACCATGGCTAGACTGGTTCAGTGATGGTTTATAGTTCTTAAACCGATGACAATCCGGTTTAGTTGACGATTTTGACCAAAAACCACCCGACCGACCGATGTATACCCCAAACCCGCTTGTGACAAATTCATAGGAACAATTAACTCAAATTCTGTGTTTAAGTTTGTTTTTAGGCACCAAGATTGGCACAATTGGTTTGGAAGACTCCAAGTGAGACCAAAATTTTATGGTTTTCCCAATTTGATATGGCCTCGTATTTCCAATACGCGTATCAGTATGTGGTCTCTAATTAATTAATACTCATAATTACTGGACTGTAGTGGGTCTCTCAGATAAAGATAACAATATCGTACTCTATGGTCTGTACTGTAGTGTGGACAGACACTAAAGTTCTTTTACTTCTTTTGTCTTTCTTTTCTATTTATTTACCCCACTCTTATTCTTTACTCCTTTTCATGATTAACAGGGAAACTACTTTCCTGATTAAAAGAGATGAGCCAGCCGATCTTCAAAGAGTTGAAAAAAGTAATGTCGGATTCATTCGAATAAAGGCAATAAATAAACAAACAAACAAACATAGGGGCTCCCACATCAATAGAGGGGCTCCAATAATAAGACGAAATAGGGACACTATGAAGTAAAACTCAAAAACCCCTTATCCATAATTCTTATCAAATATCCAAACTATCCCTGATTATTAATGTTAATTACATTAATTAGTTAAGATTAGATTAAGCTAATCATGATTAATTAAACATAAAATATTTCTTAATCAAATTTTTAGGATCAATTTTTTTTTTTGAATTTGTGTTTGGTGGGAAGAAAAACTTGATGAAATTTAAGAAAATTTTATGGGTTTTTTTTTTAAACCCTAGATTTTGATTCAATAAACCATAGTGGCATTTAGATACCTCTAGATTAAACTCTTGATCTTTTTATGGCACAAATTAGATGAAATCACGATATGAAAGTTTGATTTTTTGTGATTCAGAGAATGTTACGGTTGGGTTTCATGTCGTACCCAACCGTAACACCAAGAACACCGAAGAACACCATATTTTCCCAAAATTACGGTTGGGTTTTCAACAAAACCCAACCGTAACTCGAAGAACAATGATGAACACCATCTTTTTCCCAAGTTACGGTTGGGTTTTAAACCAGACCCAACCGTAACTCAAAGAACAATGATGAACCCAATTTTTCCCCTAGTTACGGTTGGGTTTTAAACCAGACCCAACCGTAAGTTGAAGAAATTGATGAACCACATTTTTCCCATAGTTACGGTTGGGTTTTAAAGGAAAAACCAACCGTAACTTATCCTTAGGAGAATTGATTTTTTTGGTTAATTTTGAGTTTTAAAAAGCAAAATTTTGAAATAATTCAATCATTTTTTCTAGATTGAAGGTAAATTGGGTGTTTGAAACAAAGAAAAAACGAAAAAAACACAAATTAGATAATCTAAATTTGTGTTATCCAGTAGAATTTACGGTTGGGTTTTGGCTTATAACCCAACCGTAACAATTTTGATAATTTATGTTCCATTTTCAACACATATTTACGGTTGGGTTTTGCCTTAAAAACCAACCGTATCCAGTTGAATTTACGGTTGGGTTTGGCTTATAACCCAACCGTAACATATTCTGTTAATTTTTGTTTCAAGTTCAACACAGAATTACGGTTGGGTTTTGCCTTAAAACCCAACCGTAGACAAGTTGTGGTGTTTGTACAAAATGTATTACGGTTGGGTTTAGTTATCGGACCCAACCGTAAATTGTCCTGTTAACTGTTTTTTGATTTTCAATATACTCCAAATTGGGTTTAAAACACAACTTTGTAACTTATTCCTTGTATTGTAATAGATTTAAAGTAGTACATTAAAGGAAATAAACGATTGGAAACGAAATACAATAGAACATTGGATGATTACACTTAAGCACTTAAAGATAATGGCGAAAATCAAACACCCGACTTGTTTCCATAATACGATAGCAATCTGTATGCTTGAAATCCTCCCCATATTTGATTCTATATTGCTCCATAGCCAACACATTCTGAAAAAAGACAAATCAATTATAAGTTTGAATTTAGAAATCTCTTTTTAATTAACGATTTATTAATCGACAAACTTACTCTTTCCACACCGTTCTCATAGGGATTTGCTTCGAATCTAGCTTTCATTTCTAGTTTTAAGTTGTTCATGCATCGATACAACGTCTCAAACCGTCTCTTGATGGCTCTCCACGTAACCCAAGGGTTTACATTCCCATGTAATGCCGCAAACATTCGAAATACACGATTCCACCATTCATCGGTATCTTGACCCTCATGCCAATCTTCTTGTGAAAAAACGTTGTTATTGTTGTTATAGAAGGCTCTATCATAAGCATGCTCTACCATCGTATGCCATGCTCGAACAATTGCAACATCTTCATCATTCGTGTATGTATTTACTATTTTTAGTGGTTGAAAGGGTATGGTGAGAATAATGAGAAAGTGTAGAATTATAATGAGAATGAAAGGGATAGAGAATAATGAGAAAGTGACAAGTAAAAGTTTCCTTTTATAGGGAAAAAGTCACCAACGGGTAGATTTTTGAAAAAAAAACCCGTTGGAATTGTCAATTTTGAGAGGACGTAAATTCAGACATTTTGAGATTCCCGTAGAATTTACGGTTGGGTTTTGAGGTGAAACCCAACCGTAATTTAGTTGTGGTGTTTCTACAATTTATTTACGGTTGGGTTTAGTAATCGAACCCAACCGTAAAATGATATTTTGAGTGAAATGTAGTTACGGTTTGGTTGAGTAACCGAACCCAACCGTAACTTCTAGTGTTAGTTTTAGTGTATATTTTACGATATTGTTACGGTTAGCTTTTTCCTTGAGACCCAACCGTAAGAAAGGTTGGTGTTTGTTCAATTTTTGTTACGGTTGGGTTTAGTAATCGAACCCAACCGGAAATATGAATTTTTTTAGTATGGATTCTAGTTAAGGTTGGGTTGAGTCATGGAAGCCAACCGTAAGAGAAGTTTTTAAGACAAAATTAGTTATGCTTGGGTTTAGTTCATTTTCTTATCAAATACCATAGTTGTTAAAAACCTTATTTTTAACATTAAAGGAAGAACTAAAGGAAACGAAATACAGTAGATCATTAGATGATTAAACTTAAACACTTAAACACTTAATCATAACGGCGAAACTCAAGATATAAACTTTGTTCCAAGATACGATAGCAATCTGTATGCTTGAACTCCTTCCCATATTTGATTTTATACTGCGCCCTAGCCATGACATGCTGAAAAAAATAAATCAATTATAAGTTTCATTATTTTAAAAAAAAATTGGGAAGAAAGAACGATTTATTAATTGACACACTTACTCTTTCCACATTGGTTTCGTGGGGAAATGCTTCAACTTTCATTTTCATTTCCAATTTTAGGTTTTCCATTTCTTCATACAACGCCTCAAAGCGTCCCTTGATGTTACTGATCGTCCTCCGATATCTATTCCCGTGTAATGCCACAAACATTTCAAACACACCCTCCCACCAAGAATCGTCCTCCTGACAGTCCATCCAATTTTCATCTATATCAACGTTTCTATTGTTGTTATAGAAGGCTCTCTCGTAAGCGTGGTCTATCATCGTAACCCACCCTCGAACAATTGCAACATCTTCATCATTCGTGTATCGAACCATTTTAAATGGTTGAAAGGGTATGGCGAGAATGAGTTGGAAAGTCTAGAATTATAATGAGAATGAAACGGATAGAGAATAATGAGAATTATAAAAGGAAATGTTTCCTTTTATAGGGAAAAAATTCCCAACGGCTAGATTTTGAAAAAAAATAACCGTTGGAATTGTAATTTTTTTGTGACTATTGAGTGATAATTTACGGTTGGGTTTTGCATTAAAACCCAACCGTAATATCCTAGTGATTTTTGTGCAAATTATATTACGGTTGGGTTTTGGCTTAGAACCCAACCGTAATTTTTAGTGTTAGTTTAAGTGCGATGATCATTTACGGTTGGGTTATGTAATGTAACCTAACCTAACCGTAACAAATATGTTATTTTATTGCAAATTATATTACGGTTGGGTTTAATTATCTTACCCAACCGTAAACATAAGTTTTTAATTGGTAATTATTTACGGTTGGGTTGTTTCTTGAAACCCAACCGTAAATGATCATCTTCGTTTCATATATTCTTCATTTTTTATGGTTAAATCAATCTTGTATTTGTTTTGTGTTGGTGGGAAAAGTGGAAGAGAGATAAGAGAGTTTTAACCCAAAATTTTGAAAACACCAAAATGAGTGATTCTAGTGGCAAATTTATGGAGGGTGAATCCTTGTATGATTGCCAAACTAAATTCTACATACCCATTGAGGGAGACCCAACTATGTATGATTATTTGGATGGTAGAGAGGTTTTAAGTGTAAGTTGTGATGCTGAAACTAAAGCAAATGGAGATATTAGTCGTCAAAGTGAAGATACAACTGCTGAGAATAGTCAGGTATGATTCTAACTTAAACTCTTTTTCATTTTTTGCAGATATTTAAGGAACTGAAGTGCATAAATTTTTTTTTTTTTTGTTACAACAGTATAGTTACGGTTGGTTTTTCTCAAGAAACCCAACCGTAAGTATCCATTTGTGTTTCTGAAAAGTACAGTTTTACAGTTTTTCGGTTGGGTGTTTACCACAAACCCAACCGTAACTTATTACGTGCATGGGTATTTACTGCACTTGTTACGGTTGGGTTTTGGCTGCAAACCCAACCGTAACATTGGGTTGACTATTTTTCCCTGTATTACGGTTGGGTATGACGATATTACGGTTGGGTATGACGATATTACGGTTGGGTATGACGCTATTACGGTTGGGTCCGATGCTTCTAACCCAACCGTAAACTTATTGGTTTTAGTGTTTTTTCTGACGCTTGGCCTTGATCTTTTTTGTTCAGGTCTCGGTTGTACCTCAACCAATGTATGATCAGCCTCCTCCAAATGATATTGAAACTATAGATACTACGGACCACTATTTGAACGACCTGGTAGGTTATAGATAAGTTGTTAATCCCTATCGACAATTGTCATAATGCCATTTTTTTCCACCTAACTTTATGTTTTTGGACCATGTAGACATGGGATAAAAAAGAAGATGCAAAGAAGTGGGCTACAGAACATGGGAAACTCATCATGTGTGTGATTGTTTGTAACAACCAACAAAAACACAACCGCTTTCAAATGGTTTGTGAGTGTAGTGGACAATACACAAGACATGCAAAGAAGGGTACTGAGTATGTACCAAAGACGAAGATCAAACGAAAAACTTACACTAAGAAGACGGGATGTCCTTTCAAACTTCAATTTCATAAGAACAACGAGAATAAGTGGTTCTTGTCTACAGTTGTATGCGGTCGTCACAACCACCTACCACCAGAGACTTTGTTAACGCATCCTTCTATGGCCCGGCTTACCAAGGAAGAAAAGCTCATCGTAAACGATATGACGGATAAGCGTTTGAAACCCAGTGATATACTCGGGCACTTGAAGAAAATAAACTCAAATAATGTGTCTACGTTGGAGACAATCTACAACGCCAAAGCCAAGTTGAAGCGTGAGAAATGGGAAGAAAGGGACCCGATCCAACAACTTTTGTACTTGGGGGAGACAAAAAACTACACCATGTTTCACGAAGAAGATGAAAATAAAGAAATTAAGCATATTATATTGGCTCATCCCGAGTTTATAAAGTTAGCACGGTGCTCCCATCAAGTGCTTATGATGGATTGCACGTACAAAACTAACAAGTATGAGCTCCTGGTATTGAATGTTGTAGGGCAAACTTCTACTAAGTCCCCGTTTAGTGTTGCCTTTTGCTTCTTGAGAAACGAGCTCCAAGATAGCTATGTGTGGGCATTGGAACAAATTAAATTATTCTACGTTGAAGGTTATACCCCTAAGGTAATTATCACCGACAAAGAACAAGGCTTGATGAATGCCATTGCAAGGGTATTCCCAGATGCTCATCATCTTCTTTGCACGTTCCACTTGTGGAATAATATTCAAACCAAGTGCAAAACGATTATTCGGCCAACAAAGAGAAGCGAGATGGAGAGAATTAATAAATTGCCGGTATCAGAACAAGAAGCGGCCAAAGAAAAATTCAAGGAGGATGACAAGTTGGCGGAACTAAAATGGGCTATTTTCCAAACTGAATGGGATGCTTTGACATGGTCTATCACCAAGGAAGACTATGAAGAAAATGTTCGTATGTTATGCTTGCATTGGAGTAATTATCCAAAAGTTGTGAACTATTTGATGGACAATTGGTTGAATCCCCACAAAGAGAAGTTTGTAGCGGCGTTCACAAACCAATATAGGCACTTTGACAACCAAGCTACAAGTACCGTGGAGTCATCTCACAACAGAATGAAGAAGAAGCTTCATAATTGTGATGGTGGGTTTGTTACGGTCTTCGAAGCGATGCACGATTATTTTGTCCGTGACCTTGACAGAGTTAAGGAATCTTTTGAAAAAAGCCTTTCTAGAAAACACGTCAGCTATAAAGACGAACTATTGCTCCAAAGTATTTTTTATAAGGTGTCGCATTGTGCTATTGAGAAGATAATGTACGAAATAAAGCACTATAGATTGGGCAACTTACACGGAGAAGAAGAGTGTGTTTGTCCTAACATGTCAAGTTTGGGACTTCCCTGCCGGCATATGATGCCCAAGTACGAAGAAGACGGTGTGATCCCAATTCAAGATATTGATCCGTTGTGGCAACAATTGTCTTTCGATGAACCCATCGTCGAGCAAGATTTTGGTGCATCGTTTGCCGACACCCACGTTGGAAAGGCTATAGCCAAGAAATACGATACATTAAATAAGGCGCAAAGGCAAATTTGGTTGACAAACTTGAGTTACTTCGTGTTTCCGCACACAAGGTACTCTGTCAAGGAACCAATTAGAGGGAAGAGAAAAGGTAGGCCTTCTACCAAAGAATCGAGGGCCGTGGGACGGAAAAAAGCTAGGGAATTGCAAGAAAAGAAACCCTTGTGCATTTGAGCATTTGCAAAATGAATATGAAGCAGAGGATGAGAAGGAGGACGATGCTCAACGAAAAATAAGTCGAACGGAACAAGGGGGACCAAGTGTAGTAGATATTAAAGGAAAAGGTCCTGCGGTTCCCACTCAAGATAGTTCAACAATTGAACTTGGTGCCAAGGGAAAAGTTCCTCCACACCCAAACTCAATAAGAGTAAGTATGAAGGAATTAGCAAGAAGAAAAAAAAGAGTTAGTATGAAAGAATTAGCAAGAAGAAAAGAAAAACTTAAAAGCAATACATTAGTGGTTGAAGAGCCATATACGATCCGGATTGCAAGAGGATTGATGCAATTTCCATCTAACTATTCAAGAAATGAGAATGGCAAAATCGTCCGAACCGAGCAAATTATTTATGAAAATTATATGTCATCGTTCCCAGCTTTTTTTCGTCCATAAATAAAGGCCACCGACGATGTTGCCGGTGATGGTAATTGTGGATACCATGTATTCATCGAAAAGTTGGACCATTTAGCGGAGCAGCAGGGTTGGGTATGGACGAAGTAACTTTTGTAAGGCATAAGTCAGCGGTTGAACTACGCTCTTACCCGGATATATACAAGCCAATGATGTGTGCGTATAGAGATGAAGAGTCGTTGTTAAACGAGGAGTTCATTGCTCTCGAAAGGCGTTTAATAGGCAATAAGAATTGCACTAGTGAGTATTGGATGAGCATGCCAATATGTGGCCAAATCCTTGCCAACGCTTTTAATTGCATCATCCATTATATCTCAAATGGATATTGTTTAACATTTGCACCAACAAGATCAACATTTGTCGAACAATTGGCAAATAGAAGATGTGTAATTGGGCTGGTGCAGAACTGCCATTTTGTTGGTCTAAAGTTGAAAGAAGGAAGTCCATTACCCCCTTTACAGGATGGGTACGACGGTGATATCGCCAAGTCTTGGTGTCAGAGATTCAAGCACAATTTCGAACTCTGGAAGGCATTAAAACCCTCACCGACATTTCAATTCATATCATTTGTTTCTGAGTCGGAGTCAGAATGTTAATATGTATGTTGGAGGAATCATAATATGAATATAGTTTTTTGGAATATAAAAATTTGTACTATCGTATGTGTTACTACAAAATGTTTCCAGGTTTACGGTTGGGTTTTTAGTAAAAACCCAACCGTAAACTAGTCACTGAACAATTATAATAATATTACGGTTGGGTTTTGAGTGAAAACCCAACCGTAAACCCTCCAGTTTAAATTCACTCAGATTTACGGTTGGGTTTGTACTCAAAACCCAACAGTAAACCTGTCAATTTTACGGTTGGTTTGTGAGTACAAACCCAACCGTAAACCTGGATGAGTTTAAAGTGGAAGGTTTACGGTTGGGTTTGCACTCCAAACTCAACCGTAATATTATTATAATTAACCTTTTTTTGGAATTTCAATTCACTCAAAACTGGGTTCAAAACACAAAATTTATGTAAACATCAAATTTTTGACCACATTACAACCCATGAAATCATTAAAGTAACCTGGGATACAATTGAAATTAACACTAAAAAACCCAAATGGCATTACAAAAGAACTAATAAATAGGTTTGCGAGTGAGCAAAAAGTCTTTTAGGATGTGATAATGAGGTAGGTATAAAAAGGGCCATATTTTCCATCTCCTCCATTCCTCAAGAGATCTCTGTAACACCTCATCATCGGTTTCACCCCTAAGTCGTAGTTGACCAATAATACGAACTAATGCCATAAATTCTTCTACGTATCGTGTATAGTGTTATATCGACAAATCAACTTGACGTGATCACGGTTATAAGGGTTGCCGGTTTCAGAACAAAAGTTTTCATGGATTGTTTGCCAATAACTCGGACTCGTTATACCACTTTGCCTTCTTTCTTCTCCTCTTTTTGGAAAACATAATACATAGTTGCGGCAAATACATAAATCTTCTTCCAAAGAAAAATCTGGATTTTTAATGCCAGGTTAACCCATGTTCCACTATGTTGGAGATGATTGTTGTAACATAAAGGTTTATTTTTTGAAAAAAATGGATGGAAAGGATATGTACTCAACTATTCCACTTATAAACCAGAAGTATAACGGTTATATTTTGAAAAATGGGTCGTACAAGGTTTGAACGGCTCTATTTGAAAACCCAAAAAAAATATAATTCAAAAACGACCCAGAACTTCCACAAATAGAATTTACGGTTGGGTTTTGAAAATAACCCAACCGTAATATCATAGGGGAATTATGTTTTAAGGTCATAAACCTTACGGTTGGGTTTTCAGCCAAAACCCAACCGTAACTGATGTTTTTACCTTTGAGTTTTAAGGTAAAATTTGGGTTTCAAAATCAAAAATTTGAACTTATTCAATCATTTTAACTAGATTGAAGGTAAATTGGGTCATTCAAACAAAGAAAAATCGAAAAACAAACAAATTAGAGAATCAAAATTAAAGTTATCCAGTAGAATTTACGGTTGGGTTCTGGCTGAAAATCCAACCGTAATATCCTAGGGAATTTATGTGTTGAGGCCATAAGTGTTACGGTTGGGTTTCCAGCCAATACCCAACCGTAACCGATGTTTTTACCTTTGAGTTTTAAGGTAAAATTTGGGTTTCAAAATCAAAAATTTGAACTTATTCAATCATTTTAACTAGATTGAAGGTAAATTGGGTCATTCAAACAAAGAAAAATCGAAAAACAAACAAATTAGAGAATCAAAATTAAAGTTATCCAGTAGAATTTATGGTTGGGTTCTGGCTGAAAACCCAATCGTAATATCCTAGGGAATTTATGTGTTGAGGCCATAAATGTTACGGTTGGGTTTCCAGCCAATACCCAACCGTAACCGATGTTTTTACCTTTGAGTTTTAAGGTCAAATTTGGGTTTCAAAATCAAAAATTTGAACTTATTCAATCATTTTAACTAGATTGAAGGTAAATTGGGTCATTCAAACAAAGAAAAAACGAAAAACAAACAAATTAGAGAATCAAAATTAAAGTTATCCAGTAGAATTTACGGTTGGGTTCTTGCTGAAAACCCAACCGTAATATCCTAGGGAATTTATCTGTTGAGGTCATAAATGTTACGGTTGGGTTTTCAGCCAAAACCCAACCGTAACATTATTCTTTCATATATACGGTTGGGTTTTCATAAAAAACCCAACCGTAAAACTGTAGTATAAAAATGTGACAGTTTTATGGTTGGGTTTTGGCTAGAGACCCAACCGTAAACCTGTCTTATTTTTCATTTTGCCAGTTTTACGGTTGGGTGTATTTCTGATACCCAACCGTAATACTAATGTAACTGGGTATTTTTATCGGAAAAATATAAGTTTTTTGGTTTCCAACTTCAAATAACTGGTAACTAAATTTTGGCGACTGATTTTTCATTTCACGTCCAAGTTAAATTCAAATTTCAAATCTAACTTCACAACTAATTCACACATATGTTAAACTTTGTTGTCCATAGACATAGAGTTAGGGAGAAGGAGGAGGGGTAGGTCGATGACTTTGACGAGCTCTTTTTTTGCTCCTAACATTACGATGAGCAGCACCGCCACGAATACGAGCTCCAACACGACCGCCTCGAGTACGAGCACCACGTTGAGCATCCCCGGCTTCATCATGTGTCTCATCATCCGATGCTTGGGGCTCTCTCCTAGTAGTACTCGCATCTGTAGTCGCGCCTCTTGTACTGGGTCTACTCCTCTTTAAAGTCCGCTGCACATCCTCAACTTCATGATGAACCTCCCTAATCAAAGCTTTGAGTTGGTCACGCGTCCTCACATCAATTGTGCTTAGGCATGGATTAATAGAGTCCGCCAATGCAACGGCTTTCTTTTTCTATTCATATATGGAAATAAAAGTAGGATCAGTGTTTAATAATAAATCTTAAAAACATTAATAACAAAAATAATGTACGTACCAAATTGAAATATGCCTTCTTCCAGAAACCATCTCCTGTGTTGATTGCCAGAGTCTCCGGATCATTGTTGATGATAGTTGGATGACCAAAATGGCGATACCAATCCAAGTAATCTCCTGCAGCCTCTTTTGTGCCCGGAGAGGGAGTTAACTCATTCCTTCGGACTTGGTATTTCGGATCATTGCGGTTATTCCAAACCGCGACTGAAGGCGTTGGCTCATAGTTTAACACGATGTTTGGCCCTTCGATCATCGACCCATTCACACACAATTTAAACATTTCCAGTGTAACCGTTGTTTGGACGTATCCATATTGGCGGAGAGTTCGCCGGGGGTTGGACATCACGTACCCAAACGGATGGTACAAAGGGCCGTTGTAGCCTGCCACGTCCGACAATCGTCGTAAATCTTCAACATGTCCATCACCTATGCTTATGTTCACATAAGGATCGAAAATAACATCTTCGACCGAGAAAGCATCAATTTCTTTTCTCATCTTTGCTATGAGCACTTCTTTATATTTTGCCTGCGTCCCGGTGAAGACGAATTTCTTTCCCGTAGGTCCATTAACATCAACGCTTGTTTGAGGAGCCAGTCTGGGAAAGTGATCGTATACCCATGCCTATAAAGATAATTAATATTAATATAAGAAAAAAAAAAAAAAAAAAAATTTGAACATTCAAATTCAAACAATAAATTACCTGAAGCAGACCGGTATTACCGGCAATCTCAGTTCCCCTGACCCTCGAAGCTTTTCGAAGGTTAGCAAGTAGGTAGGCCAGGGTGGCAGTTCCCCACGAGTACTGATGGGTCATCCCGAGATCACCCTGAAGCCATTGTAGATACTGGACGTTCACCCTGTTGCCCGAGTTGTCACCAAAGAAGATGGTGCCGAGCATATATAGCAGATAAGCTCTGGCTGTTCGAATGGCTCTGGTGTCATCTATGACGACCCCAGCCATTTCCAACTTCGCGGTCCCTCCAAACTTCTCCCGTAGTAACCGCAGCAATATTTTCTTGCTCATGGATTGAACTTTCTTCTTTGGCATCCCCGGTTTATCTCCAGTCACCAATTTAAATTCCGATTCAGCTTCGGTCTTCTCCCATCCAAGTGTTTCTTTGACAAGTGCATAAATATCACTCCAGGACATGTTGTTGTCAAAACCCTCAAACACAGATTTACCTTCCACCTCCAGCCCTAGAATTGAGTGGACATCATCCGGCGTTATAGTCATTTCGTCGAATGGGAGATGAAACGTATCGGTCTCAGGCCAATAACGTTCCCTGAAGGCTGCGCAGACGACGCTGTCATACTCCCACATTGAATTTGTAATTCCGGGAGCTAACCCGGTACCATTTACAAGAATTTGTACAGCCGTACATTCTTCAGTTAAGGGCCAATGTTGTGCCCTTTGACGAACCAATTTCTTGATCGCCTGTGTATGATCCTACAAAGAATAAAAACAAATTTGTTTTACTTACAAAAGTTAACAAACCAAAATTTAACAGAATAAGAGAAGTGATTAGAATAATACCTTGGTCGCTGCAACTTTGGCAGCCCATGAATGGGGATAACCAAATAATATTGCTGATTTGTCTGGGGCCTCACCCCATAGTCCTCCATTCCTCCTCTTAGGCCACAGTTGAGGTTCGGCCTTTTCTTTGGGAATTTGTTTGGCAACCACCCTTTTCTTTGCCTTTTCTTTTCTAATTTCTTTACCTTTGCCTTGAGGGACATGTTGTTCTCTGTCCTCTTCTTCTTCTTCTACTTGTTGCTCTTGTGGTGGTTCTCTAATCACAAGAGAACCTCTGGGTGTTGGTAGATCACCCAAGCCTTGGAACACATTATATTCCTCTTCTGCAATTTGAGGATCACTACCAGCACCTACCTCAAAAGAGGGATTATGGGTCTTGCTCACGCCTCTCTTCTCAACCCCTAAATGCTTTCCGTGGCGAGGGGTTGGAGTGTGAGAAATAGGTGTTAAATTATTACCCCTTTTATTCTTCCTACAACACACAACCAATACAAGTTAGATAATTTCCAAGCAATTCAACTTCAAGTAAAAAAAAATTGACTACACAGGAAAATTTACGGTTGGGTTTTTGAGAATAACCCAACCGTAAATGTTCTTCCATATGTTACGGTTAGGTTTTAACAAAAACCCAACCGTAACTTACATGTAACTGACTTGCATATCATTTTTTACGGTTGGGTTTTTCTTAAAACCCAACCGTAATACAAAAACATAAATTTTAATGTGCGCAAATATTACGGTTGGTTTATTCTCAAAACCCAACCGTAAACTATAAAAAAAAAATTGTCCATATGTTACGGTTAGGTTTTAAGAAAAACCCAACCGTAATACTCTAACAAAATTTTTATGCAAGCTAGTGTTACGGTTGGGATTTTCTCAAAACCCAACCGTAGAATGGTTTTCAAAAAATGGCGCAAATTACTTACGGTTGGGTTATCTATTGAAACCCAACCGTAAAATCCTAAACTATTCATCTTCCTCCTTTTCATTTACGGTTGGGTATTGAAAATAACCCAACCGTAATACTCAAGAACACGAAATGTTACGGTTGGGTTTTGACACGGACCCAACCGTAATATCAACTGTGTCCAACATTTTTTCCCCCAAAACATGATCAAACATGCGAATAAATCAATTACAAGTTCTAAGAATAACATGGGTTTTCTATAATACCTTAGATACACCATTGTTGGATTTTTCTCTGCTTGATTTTGCGAACGGTTATCGATTTCTTGTTGAATCTCTTGATTAGGTTGAAAGGAGAAGAGTTCATTGCCATCACTACTACCTTGAATGCTTTTATTATGGTTCTTCATCTCGAATTGTTTTGTTGATTTTAATCGACGATGAATTTTACGAATCGGCGATGAATTTTCATGAGTTACGGTTGGCTTTTTCTTTGGTTTAGTTTTTGAAAGTTATGAAAAATGTTAAGAATGTTTATGTTTAAATAGGTATAAGGGTAAAATAGACATTCCAACCGTAAATATTTTTGTAAATCTTTTTTTGGAATTTCAATTCACTCTAAATTGGGTTTAAAATACAAAATTTATCCCAGATTCACCAATGTTCCACTATGTTAGAATACTAGTTTTGTTGGACATGATTGTCATATTGGCGAGTTTTTCATATTGCAGTAATAACTTGCTTTTTACTTTGCTTGGTTTCCAACATCAAATATTTGTAAATAAAACATGATCTTGACAAATTTAAATAGAAAATCTTTTTCATACATTCACAATAAAGTTGGAATTCCCCCACAAAAGAAAATAAATCTTAGTTTGACGCAACTGTTATAATAAACATAGAGTTATTGCAGGTTCTTCAGTTCTTCGTCACTGGTGGTTCAACTTCATCATTCTCCAAATCAATAATAATAGGTGGCTGAACTAACTTTGGCACCAAATCAATTACCCTTGGTGGATCAACAACTCCACCAGTTTTAGGTTGAATCCTGACGAGTCGACTCAAACCATGAGGATGTCCTCGCACTCTGACACTTTGATACTGATCATCAAAAGATGGATTTATGTGTTTTACCCCTCTTATTCTTCCTACAACACACAACCAATACAAGTTAGATAATTTCCAAGCAAATCAACTTCAACAAAATAAATATTCACTACACAGGAAGATTTACGGTTGGGTTTTTCTCAAAACCTAACCGTAACTTTTATCCCATATTTTACGGTTAGGTTTTGACACAAACCCAACCGTAACACACATGTAGCTGATTTGCACATCATTTTTACGGTTGGGTTTTGCTTAAAACCCAACCGTAATACAGAAACAATAAATTTAATGTGCTGATATGTTACGGTTGGGTTATTGAGAATAACCCAACCGTAACATATCAGTAGAAAATGTAGTCCATATGTTACGGTTAGGTTTTAAGAAAAAACCCAACCGTAATACTCTAACACATTTTTATGAACGCTAGTGTTACGGTTGGGATTTTCTCAAAACCCAACCGTAGAATGTTTTTTAAAAAAGGGCGCAATACATTAGTTACGGTTGGGTTACCTATTGAAACCCAACCGTAACATCCTGAACTATTCATCTTCTTCCCTTGGATTTACGGTTGGGTATTGAAAATAACCCAACCGTAATACTCAAGAACACGAAATGTTACGGTTGGGTTTTGACACGGACCCAACCGTAATATCAACTGTGTCCAACATGTTTTCCCCAAAAACATGATCAAACATGCGAATAAATCAATTACAAGTTCTAAGAATAACATGGGTTTTATTCAATACCTTAGATACACCATTGTTGGATTTTTCTGTGCTTGATTTTGCTTTTCACTATCGATTTCTTGTTGAATCTCTTGATTAGGTTGAAAGGAAAAGTGTTCATTGCCATCACTACTACCTTGAATGCCTTTAGTATGCTTTTTCATCTAGAATTGTTGTTATGATTTTAATCGACGATGAATTTGCGAATCAGCGATGAATTGTGATGGATTACGGTTGGGTTTTTCTTTAATTTAGTTTTAAAAAGTTTTGAAAAATTATGGGAGAAATTAAAAGAGTTTAGGTTTTAATTAGTATAAGGGTAAAATGGACATTTAACTTTACCCCTAGGACATCCCTTATCGTAAAATTGGATCATCTTGGCTCAACTAGGAGCCCCTCTATTGATGTGGGAGCCCCTATACAAGAGAAGCTTAGCTGAGACTGAGAGGAGTATACCCAAGTTAAATATTGGTAGAGTAGAGTAGTCACCACAAAGGTGTAAAACAATTCTCTTCCTCTTGTCTGAGACTGAGAGAGAGATACAGAAAAGAAGAAGGTAAAGTTAGAAGAAGAAATGGTAGGAGGAAACATCAAATGGGTGTTCTTTTCAGTGATGTATTTGGTGATGATGATTAATCATCATTCAGCTCAAGTTATGGCAGAAGATGGTTTGTATTACTTGATCTATATTTCTTCTCTTTTTTTACTCTCCTCTGAAGAACCTCATTTTTGTTTCATTTCATGTCTGTTACAGTCTTGCATTTTAAATTAGTCTCTAATTGTTGCTGTTTTCATGTAATATTGGCAGACCCTCTAACATTCAAGTGTCTTACTAACATGAACTGCACCCACTTTTTAATTTCATGGACTTATTCCTTTATAAGTTTTGTTTTTAATTTCAGATAATGCAGCACCTTAAATTTCTCTCTTTTCAAGTTTTTGTGTGCTAAAACTCTTCTCTGAAAGCAAATAAAAACCGGGTTTTTATTCTTCTTTTTTCTTCATTTTTTTTTCTTTCATTTAGGTAGATTTCAGATGCTTGAGTAAATGCTTAGCTTAACTATCTTCTTGCTTTCAGCTGTTTCTAAGCCATTATTTCCTCTTGGTTAAGTTTAGATGCTAGCATTTGGCTAAATGATTAAGTTTAAGATTCTTTGAAAGTAGTATTAGATGTGTTTGATTAAGGCTTAAATCAGTCTTTTAAGTTCCTACCGACATGCTCTGGGAAGATATTAGATTATAAAAATTGGCTACACGCACGCACGCACGAAACGACCAGTACCAACTACCAATAATAACTTTTAGCTCGTGACATTCGGTTCTTGAATAGGGAACCACCTGACATCAGTGGAGTGTTTGTTACTGTAATTTCTCACATACATCGAGTCCATAGAAGCCCATGCTTCTATTGATTGGTGAAAAATGTTAACAGATCGTCATTGCACATTCTTGTATCTTCACTAGATCTTATTTTTCACAACTGAATTACTGTGGAAACAAGTAAAGACTGCACTGTTGTACGAGAATATTAACCCTACTGATGTATGAAGTACCTTTGATTAGTATGTAAAGTTCTTTCAAAGAATGGGAACCTTATCTCATTGCTAACGTTTGCAGGATTACTAAAAAATGGTGACTTTGAAACATCTCCGACAAACGGGTTCACGAATGAGGGTGTGGTAGATGGTACAGAATACATCCCTGAGTGGAAAACAAGTGGAACAGTGGAGCTGGTTGAATCAGGACAGAAGCAAGGTGGAATGATCCTCATAGTACCTCAAGGTTTACATGCTGTACGGCTTGGAAATGAAGCCCAGATAAGCCAGAATCTCAAGCTTGAAAAGGGGTCGTTGTATTCAATCACCTTCAGTGCTGCAAGAACATGTGCTCAGTTGGAAAGTCTCAATATATCTGTTCCTCCTGCTTCGCAGAGCATTGATCTGCAGACCCTTTACAATGTGCAGGGCTGGGATTTTTATTCAGTGGCATTTCAGGCTGATTCGGATGATTCACGTGTGGTATTTCAGAATCCAGGCATGGAAGATGACCCTACTTGTGGCCCCATCATTGATGACATTGCCATCAAGAAGCTTTTTACACCTGATAAACCCAAAGGTAAGCGCCATTATTCTTAAGTAAGTTAAGTTGCTATAATTAAATAGGACCTCAAACTGTGCAAGTTGCTGTTTGCAAGGTAAGCGACAATTTTAATTTGGTATCGATGTCTGGTATATAGATCTTGTCACAAGCATACCGGGCATATAAATAAGCTACATTATTTTTATTTAGGGGAAAATTTCACTTTTCTAGTAATCGAAAGGTGTTGCACGTCTTTCCTGAACATCTGGGAAAAGACTGTAAAAACTGTACAGAGGTAATAATCTCAAGTCTGTCCTTCGGAAGGCTAAAGTTTCCCTTAATCTTATTCTTTACTTCATTAATAGAAAAGAAAAATCAGAAAGGATTGATCCTGAAATGAACTTTTAGCTACTAGACCTACAAAACGGGGTTAACTGATCCTCACAGACCAGGTTCATATATAGGGAGCCACAAATGCAAGCGATCTGATCAAATGAACTGGTCAAACTTACATGAATAGATTTAGACATATACCCTACTTACATGTTCTTTTAGTACATATTTTTGAAAAAAGATCTTTCTAGAAGCAGACAATCAAATAGCTTCAAAGCAGTCAAATAGGCCCTGGAAATCAGCTACAGAATGTCTCTCTTCTGTCGTTCATTATGATGTAGCTGCCTCTCCAGTAGGGTGGTAAAGTCATTGACTGATACCACCCAATAACAGAGGTCCAAACTCATCAATATTGAAATTTACCTATAAAAAAGAAAATAAATGCTCATTATGAGGTTTCATTCAGTGTTTTAATGAAGTATGGATTTATGTGTGTGTTTCCTTTCAAACAAAATGAAAGATCATTAGACTTCTTAGGTTTATTGAGGCAAATCATTATAACAGCCCAATTTGATCCGTGTTTGCAGAAGTTGTATCCTTGCACCAACTCAGGCACTGGTTTAGGATGGGCTTGACATTTAAACTGTAGAATTACTAGAGTGCATATTATTTTTGTTCTTACACTGTTCTATTTTTTCCCTTACTGGTATTTTTTTTAAATTATTGTTCACAACAAGATGAATTTTCATGCAGACAATGCTGTGATCAATGGTGACTTTGAAGAAGGGCCTTGGGTGTTCAGAAATACTTCATTGGGCGTTTTGCTCCCTACTCACCTCGACGAAGAGACAACAACATTACCAGGTTGGATCATTGAATCCAACAGGGCTGTCAGATACATTGATTCTTATCATTTTGATGTTCCACAAGGAAAGCGAGCCATCGAATTGTTATCCGGAAAGGAAGGTATCATCTCCCAGATGGTGGAGACCAAACCTGATAAAAAGTACAGTCTTACTTTCGCCATAGGACATGCTGGAGACTCATGTCAGCAGCAACCATTGGCGATAATGGCCTTTGCAGGAGACCAAGTAGCAAACATACATTACATGCCTGGGGCTAACAAAACTTTTGATACTGCAAATGTTACATTCACAGCCAAAGCTGAAAGATCTCGGATAGCATTTTACAGTGTTTATTATAATCAAAGAAGTGACGATAAGAGCTCTCTTTGTGGACCGGTGGTGGATGACGTGAAGGTGTGGGACTTTTCTAAATCTAGCACATCAAGAATTTTATCCGGCAGGTCGAGTCATTTGGCGCTTATGTTTTTGTTTGTTTTATCAGCTTTTGTTTAGTAAGGTACCATTCATACGCTTTCATGACATGATGAGGGGGGCAAATGTTCCCTCCTTGAGTTCAAGTAAAGTCCTTAAATGCTTAGTTTTCTTGGTTTTCAGCTGTATGGGGGGTAGTTGTATGTGCAATAGAGATTTATAGCTGTATTCCGAAGTTGTGCGTTTGTTCGTTAGTTATGTTCCCACACCACTCTCTTAAAGTTTTGTCTGGTTGTCCCTTCTTTCAAGTCAATTAAAAGAGTGAGGGTCTCTCTCAACCACTCCCTTTCGCCACCACCACACAGATGAAGCTGCATTCATCTCTGATTTTTTCTTCTGTGGGTGTAAAAGTGAGTCTGATTTTGTGCCCATTTTACACGTATCTAGTCTAGTCTTCTTAAATACAGTGCTTAATTTCCTCCGTCAGAGGCGAATCAGTGAATGGATTTTATACCAGAAAAGTAGATAAAAAACCAAGAGAAAAACAAAAACATGAGTGTTGTCTGCAAAACAGAGCCTTACATATTCCAGACCTCATTGGATGGCCTCTCTGTACTCTACTACAACACCTCCTCAGTACTACTCCCATATGCCTAGAATGCTTCTTCATGGATCTATCATAACCTTCAAATTTCCTATAAATTCTCAACAACAAAAAAACTACAGGAAAAAAAATAAAATTATTAATTTAAAAAAGAATGATAATTCAGAGAGGAAATCATTTGCAGTTTCCAGGATTATTAAAAGTACCCAAGTTAATTATGAAGGAGATGATACAATTAAATCACTTTTTACAGAGATCCAAAATGAAGTTGGAGTAGAAGAAGATGAGGAATCCGTTTTTACTGGAAGGGTTAGAACAAGTGTGGTGGTTCAAGAACAACCAGTGATGATTTGGGACCAACAACAACCATTAAAGGATTTTGAGGTGGATGAAATGAACAAGAAAAGGGCATTACATACAGGTACTGGTTTTAGTTTCTCTGCAGCAGGTCTTCTCTTTCCTTATCATCTTGGTGTTGCTCACTTCCTTATTGAAAAGGGTTACATAAAGGTATGATTTTTTTTGAAGAATTTTCTTACTCTAGCTTTGCTATTAGACCAATTTAGGCGCTAAATTAACGAAAACCCTCAATGCCATAATTATATTTCAGAGTGATGGGTTCTGTAAATAGGAGCTATTGTCCCCTCATTTTTTCATTTAGAGTTGTTGTTGCTGATACTTGGCTCAATTTTCTTAGTGATTTTGTTGCATTTTGCAAATTTTCCCCCCCCCCTCCTTTTTTTTAGCACGTTTCATTTATGTAATATGCAGGAAACCACTCCGTTAGCTGGTTCCTCAGCTGGTGCCATCGTCTGTGCAGTTGTTGCCTCCGGAAGCAGCATGCGAGAAGCCCTGGAAGCTACCAAAATTCTGGCTGAAGATTGTCGACGTGGAGGGACTGCATTTCGCCTTGGGGTATGCTCCTTTTCTTTTGCAGTATGTATTGGAGCAGTCTAAGGGGATCAGCCGGTCGTCCATCTTGCTGACCCCCATTGGACAACACCATGTGTACTAATACGAAAACTAGTTGATTGTTTCAGCTGGTTCCAGTCACATAGTATAGTTAAAACATTTAGTGTAAACCCCACAACCAGATAGCTTCATTCTTATGGGGTAAGATCCTCCCCCTTCTTCAGTCTTTGAAGTTTTCTGCTCAAGAACCAGAAACAAGCTTGTACCATGTAACAGACTGGCAGAATACTCAACAGATCAGATACTTGTTGAAACTTTTCCTTCATCCGATGACGTGTTTTAATTTCTGTATATCATTGGAAACATGATAGTCCTTGAATGTAGACATTAGCCCTGAAACACCTGTCCTTTTGTTTTGCTTGTACTGCGAAAGCTATATATTTCCTTTTTTTTTGTTTTGGTACTCTGGCTCATCTAAGTGTAACAGATAACTCTTAACATTGACACACTTAATGTTACGACATTAATTAAAGCAAAAGTAAAATAGAAATTTGAAGAACTGAGTTCATCTGAATAAGTTCCATTCGGATCTTTCAACTAAATTAGAGAAGGTGGAATTGGGGTTTCAAGGAGGACATTAAAATGAACAAAAAACATTATAGAATCGCTGAGGAGCCTGTAGAAGTTTCTCTCAGTTTCTAGGAGTAAGAGAGTGCATACAAATTACTCAGAAAGCATCCGTGTTTCAATCTTTCTTTTTTTGGGGTTAATTGTTTCTTCTGTGAGTCCTTAACTTTGATTATTGTCCACCAATAATTGACCTTCGGCTTTCTGTTAGTTCTAAATCATAGGTTCTCTTAAAATTTCTAATGGAGGAGGTTTTGATGGTTTGAATGTATAAAAAATACCTGGGAATATCAGCTGTTTGAGTTGCAGGTTATGCTTTTTCTATCACTTAAATATGGGATTGATATGTATAGTTGTATAGCAAATCTGACCGACTGACATATCCTGGTTTGGGTATCTCTTGCTTCAGTATTTAAGCTAGCCCACTCTGGGAACGTAGTTGATCTATCAATTTGTTTTTATTTTGTTATTGCTTTGATGTTAATTGGTTAATTGTCACCATCTAAGGTAATCAGGTATGTCATTTGTTTTTTTTGTATTCATATGCAGGCTGTTCTTAGAAATATTCTTGAGATATTTCTGCCAGATGATGTTCATATAAGGTCAAATGGGAGAGTCCGTGGTGAGCATGTCTGTTCTTTCTGTCAACTGTAATGAATTATTCTCTTTCCTGCACTGTACTGAAATAATTTCATGTCATCTCTGCAGAGATATTTCCTAGGGTATTTAGACTCTAGAACATCTTTTAGGCGTTCTTCATCCTATGGATAGTAAATTGGATATGTAAGCCATGACATTATAAACTATTTCTTGTACTAGCGCTCTTGAGCTCTACAGGGAACACTATCTCTAATACATGAACAACCAAAACTAGAACCAAATCTTTCTTTATATCAAAACAAAAATTTCATTTCTCGATTTTTTTTTTTCTTTTTGGCAGTTGCTGTTACTCAGATTCTTTGGAGGCCAAGGGCTATACTTGTTGATCAGTTTATCTCCAAGGAGGATCTCATCAATGCAGTTTTCACTTCTTCCTTCATCCCAGGGTGCGTAAAAACCTTGCTTTATCTCTATTGCGTAATTATCAAATGGTTAGGCAAAACGGCTTCACTCTTGTATTACTATACTATCAAATGGATTTATCTTAAATATCTTAAGTTTAACTTGAAACAGGTACCTAGCACCCAGGCCTGCAACACTTTTTCGTAATAAACTTTGCGTCGATGGTGGCCTGACTTTGTTTATGCCACCGACATCTGCTGCTAACACGGTACTTGCTTGCAGATGATTACCCTTGTATGCCTCCATCTCATGATATGGTTTCTAGGTTTTTCGAATGTAATCTTTATTTGATTCTTTTTGAACAACATTAAATTTAATTATTGAGCTCAGGTAACGGTGTCTTTATCCAGACTGACAAAGAAAACAAAACACAAAACACCTATTTGTATACAGTTTAGGAGAAATGTTAACAGCAATGCGCGACACACAGAAATTTGTGATTGGCAACAGCCAAACATGAGAAAATCTTAATATGTATATTTTGTTGAGCATGTCCACTAGAGATATATGGTTCCTGGTGGCCCTTCCTTTTTTTTTCTTTTTTCTTTTTACTCTTTTTCATCTCCTCTCCCTTGATCTCTTTTTGTTTCATGTTCTTCTTGTTAAGGTATATATACTACTTGGTGCTTAGTGATCATGCTTTGCAGGTCCGTATTTGTGCTTTCCCAGCCAGTCGATTAGGTTTGCAAGGGATTGGGATCAGTCCAGACTGCAACCCAGAAGATAGAGCCACCTCAGGACAGGTAATCTTCATATGTGTCTATGTTTAATAATGATGTCAGCTTCTAGAAGAGAATTACTGATAATTATCATTCTTTTTGTTCAACAGCTGTTTAAGTGGGCATTGGAACCTGGAGAGGATGGTGATCTTGATAGACTTTTCGAGCTTGGGTACTTGGATGCAGCTGTGTGGGCTGAGCAGAATCCTGTTCAGGAAGCAGTGGAGCATGGCGCAGAAGCAACTGCTGATTCTTGAACTATATATATATGTGAAATAATACACGACACATTCTTTGCGATAAAATCTCAGTGATTTACATCGTACATATAAAAGAGGTCATGTGTGTAGAACTGTATAAAGTATTTATGCTGGATCTTCTGTAACCTATAGGTATGAAGGGAAGCAAATTTGTAATCTTCTTTTTGGGTGTAAACATTGTCACGGACAGTATTCAAAGCAAGATAAAAATTCAAAATGGGAAAGAAAAGTGAAAGATAGCTGGGATGTTTTTTGTTTTGCAATTCGTAATCTACTTTTTTTTTTTCTAATGTGAGACGAGGTTTTCAGCTCCCTCACCTCAGATTAAGGTTTAAAGAGTCCCAACTGTGGCTTGTATTATACTGTTTCTTCATAAGCAGATCCAAGACGACCAGTGGAATTGATCATGGAAGGGCAAGTTTTATCTCGATTGACGCTTAGCGTGAAGTGAATTATTGCTTTCTATTGGATTCCAAGCTCGCTCCCACAAAACTTAGAATGCACTTTGAATACTCCTACTTGGAAGCGATGGGACTTACATTCCACACATTTCCAAGCTTGGAATAGTTTGGATTTCACCGTATCACCTGCTCTTAGTATTGCAAAAAAAATTGTTGCAAAGTTTGGTCGAGTAAATGCATTCCTGTAGCTTTGCGTGCCAGGAAATCTAAATACACCCGCTAGAAAAAGAAGAAGAATAGATTTTCATAATTTTGATTTTGGTATAAGCCAAAAAGAATGAAAGAAAACAAAGCAGGGTATAATTTATGAAAGTTAGTACATTGACCTCACTAATACACTGAACTATACAAAAATAAAGATAGGAACTAAGAACACCTAACTAAACCTTCCACATCCACCATTGAAACTCACTTTTACTCACTCAAACTCATACATCATCTGCTGAGAAATCTGGTTCATCTGGCTTAAACAATTTGGGCATCTTTAAGCTTGTAGAAGCGGGATCGTTCGCCTGTACTTTTTGGTTAACAACTCTTCTTGTATTCTTAGCAAATTTAGAAGCCAGAATTGTGGCTCCAAGATGTGGTTGAGTATTTGATCCACTGTCAATCAATGGAGAACTCTCTTCAGCCGCACCATCTTGATACTCCTTGTACACGCATAATCATCATAAGTATATTCTTCATCTGGATTTGGCATGTAGAACAAACTCTCATGTCTTGCCAGTTCCTTTGCTAGTTTCCTTTTCTTGTATCTTCTCCATGCAGCTTGTATAAAACAAGCTCCCCATGTTCTCCATTGGTGCGAATAATACCTGAAAGCATGTTGGAGTTTCTTGCTATGAAGCCGTTTGAAATGACCCGCGACAAATTTGAGATCTTCCGCTCTGAGTGCAAAGGCTTCAACTTCACCAAGACAACGTACAGTACGAGTCGAGGATGGAAGGTTGAGGCTAGAGTTTGGCATTAGCGCCCACGTCAACAATTCTTCACCGCAAAAATCCCCAGGCTTAAGAGTGATAGAATTGAAAAATCCTGACCTTCCTCCGTGGGTTGTGGAACTTTTCCACGGATAATAAAAAGCATCTTGTTGACAGGATCACCTTCACGGACCATGTAGGTGTCTAGCATGCTCAAGGATTGGACTAGCCGTTCTCATATGGTATCCAATAGTTGATCATCCATTTGTGAGAAAAAAGGAACCTGCATATATATAGATAAAACTCATGGAACTCAGATTGTATCAGAAAAAGAAAGGAAAAACTATACCATCTTTGCAATAGCATCCACATATTTAGCCGCAAATATCCACAGCCTGATTCTTGAATAAAATCTAGGGGTCTAGAAACAATTTAATTTTGAAATAAATAATGTAATAGTTAAGTCGACCACTGTGGATAAACAGGAAAAGGTTCTGATTATACACAACACATATATACATATATTTGCCTTGATTTTAAACCAAAAGTTACTTATACGGCGCACAAGAGCAAGACATAGATGCCTTTGAATTTCACGACGGAGATCCAAAGGCAGGGAACGTAAAATGGATTCTTCATCTACTCCTCTTGTGGCAAGCCATTTATACTGCACAAACCGCCGAACACGTTCTTGCAGCTCAAAAGGTAGTTGCCGGTGCCTCATCCACTCCTTCGTACCTCTTTGCTTAATTCTCCATTCTTCCACTCTCACCGTCATAGATTGGAGATAGCTCTGCAAGACAAAAGGAAAAGGTACTAAGATTCTAGGAATCATAAGAAAACAAAATAGAAAGGAGTTGCTTAACCTCATCTAACCAATCATTCGCCATTAACAGGAAAACTCAAATGTAAAACTTGAATTAAGCTCTTAGAATGCCCCAGAGGTCTATTATACTGGTGAAACTTTGGAAATACATCAGTTCGCCATCACTAATAAGTTTTTAAACAATAAAGGTGTTGCAAGAAGTCTCAAAAACAAAAAAGAATTTGAACTTTTAACTTCCTATTACCTATTAATATCAGTAACATATTGGCAAAACCTAAGACAATGAGATTAAACAAAAGATTGATACGAATCAAGAAAGGCGGGATATATTACATGCATGTTACCAATCAAGTGAGAGAATAGTACCAGACCCACGATACAGATTAGAATGCAAAATGATGTCTCTCCAAGGAACAAGGGTTACAACCACTTATATTGGCACTGAAGTTTCCAGCAGGTATGCTGCCGCTCAACAGCCAAGAGATACCAGGATGCTCCTAATACCTGCACTGACAATCAAAATAAAAATCAATAGCCCAAGAAATGACCATAATATAATCTGTATACATATCCCTTGCAGTTTCTGGAAATGAGCATGATGATAGCATTATACAATAGTAGGCAAGAAATGGGATACTGAACACATACATGACTGGCTAACATGTAATACAAAAGATTGTAAGCAGCTCCTGCCCAAGCAGTCTTAGCAACAACCCCAGTAGTTTTGATGATCCTTCGGTTCAAAGGGAAAATGAGAAACAATCTGGGAACATACTGAATGAGAACAATCAGAGCAAGAGTGTCGTTAGCATGATCAGCTGTGGAGCTTCTCACAGCTGGCATGATCACCCAGATGACAATCTGCAAAACCGGAAACAAGAGTCTTATTTCAGTTAAGCTATACAACTTTTTGAGGATATATGCTGAAGAACTCAAACCGAATCAACCGCCAATGAGCAAAAAGAACAAAAAGCTCCACCAAAGATAAGTTTCCCCCTCTGGATATTCCCTACACAAATAAAAGCTTAAAGCATAGCACATTCCATCACATGATGAAAATTTCCATTTCAAAAGCTAAAACATCTTTGTTCACAGAAAACAACAGGCACGCCACTGACTCAAAATTTAGCACAGATACCCTAAAACACCTTAAAATCTATTCAAGGTAGACAATAAGTGCAGTGCAACAAACAAACATCTCTACTAAACATCTTTCAAAACCCTCCACATTTAGCGGACTATCACCATTTTCTATGTCTATCTATTGTATAATAACGACAATAATTTTCTTGTGTGTGATTACCACTCTCAGAACTTGTCATTTATAAGTTTCCCAGGGGCTTGGCTCTCTCATAATTGAGGTCGGTGGTTCGAATTCCGGCTAACCTTTCTATAAAACTTGTCATTTATAGCATCTTTTCCAATACATTCATTTAGCAATTGATAAAATTGGTTTTTTGAGTCAATCATAAATTAGAAAGAAAACCTATAAATTAAAGAAATTAGAAATACATTTGAATTATTAATTACCTGAGGAAAAGGAAGAGTAGCAGCAAGATCAATCAAGAAATCAGACTTCAAATACCTTAGAGCAATTTCCTTTGGATCCTTAACAAGTTCACCTCTACCAAAAACTCTAGAACTTGGTGCAACAAAGCGGTTCTAAACTGTTGAACCATCCGGTCAGTCGGTCAAATCACGTGTCCATACCACCTCATAATACCCATATATTATGTATTAGGGTTTTTTCTGTATTAGGGTTTTTCCTATATTAGGTTAACTAATTCCTATATAGTTAACCTATTTTATGTTTTCTATTCATTAAGAAAAACGTGAAGCATTAATAAAATCTTTGTTTCTACTTGGTATCAGAGCGGGCTCGATCCTATGGGAGGGGAGTAGCAAAGCTCCTCGCCAACCATCACCACTAGTTCCGCGGAGCTCTGTATGAGCAACACCAATGCATACTACCATCGTTACCATCCGTCCGTCTCCACAACACAACAACATCAGCGAGCTACACCAAAAGCAAGATAGCAACACAAGTTTCGGTTGCTCCAGGTCTACATCAACTGCCAGTTTCGGTTGCTCCAGGTCTACAGCAACACCTTCACAACCATCTACAGCTCACAACTCCATTTATAGCAATTATGTCTGGTAACCAACCACTTGAAGAGGTATTTTGACTACCTCAAACAACCATTTGAAGAGGTATTTTGACTATCTCAAACGACGATTTGAAGAGGTATTTTGACTATCTCAAACTATGAATTTGAAGAATTTAAAAATTGAAGAATGAAGATTTTTCGGCTTAAGGCGGAACCTCTGAGCCTGTTAAATGGTTAAGTTTCATGACAACTAAGCAAGCGAAGCCTCTGAAAAGTGGACAAGTATCCACCGTTACCAAGCAAGCTATAGAAGAAAGACAAGATCTATGGAGATAAGTAAGCAACATTAAGATGAGCTCATATCGACGTTGTGATCAAGATAAGCGAAGCATGAGAAGCAAGTTGAATGTTCGCCAGCTACCGTTCAACTTGAGGGGAAGTGTTGAACCATCCGGTCAGCCGGTCAAACCAGGTGTCCATGCCACCTCATAATACCCATATATTCTGTATTAGGGTTTTTCCTGTATTAGGGTTTCTCCTATATTAGGTTAACTCCTTCCTATATAAGTTAACCTATTTTATGTTTTCTATTCATTAAGAAAAACGTAAAGCATTAATAAAATCTTTGTTTCTACTTAAACTTGATCAAGACATGAAACAAATAAGATAAATCCGCCAAGGATCGTAACGTGGTTAGAGAAACTTGTATAGTAATATCCATTTGTAAACAAGCAGGACCACCAACATAAGGTAGATAAAGATATAATGGATCCAGAAACAATGCAAATAAACATATAACAAGAAATGTGCGATTCCATATTGCAACAAATCCTACTGGAAGTGGCCAATACCAATTGGGTTCTTTCAAAGGTATAATAGAGATTAGAGAAGGTCGATGAATAAGGAATTTTGATAAGGATGTTAATGTTGAGAAAGGATGAATGTGGTTTTAGCCATCTTCCATGGTGGATGATCATAATAATTATTAGTTCATTGTAAAACCCTAGATTCTGACAAATTTAATTCTGAGAGGTGGATGACTAATTCGATAATAACTTAAAACCGAAAATGGCGGGTATTTTATTTTTTCCTTTGTATATATTTTCTAGATATAAAGTACAACGGGGGGGAACTGGTCAAACGAGCATAAGAAGGATCTGAATGATGAGGCTGATCGAGGTAAGAAACTCATTATCATCCTCTTAACTACGATTTTGGTCTACCAGTGTTGGTTCAATTTCTGAACTTGTTACCTTGTGGTTCATAAGATGTTATAGCAGGTCCATCCAAAAATTAATCTTATTCCTAGTTCCATAGCATTGAAAAGACCCGACGCTACTGATACTTGCACGGTTCAGTGTTTGAACTTTCGAAGATTGCGAGTTTATCTCTAAAGATTTTAGTTTTATTAAGATAGAGTTCCTAAAGAGAAGCAGTAACATTTTATGGAAGGTCTAGAAATTATGAAATATGGCTGGATTCATTCCTATAAAAACTCTTTTTATTTAAATGAATTTTTATTTTTTATAAAAAAATAACATTTGTGGCGGTTAACAAACCTCGCTCTCTCCATTCAAACCTGCCGGTTACGAAAACACCTATATCTCCATCAGAACCCACTAAAACATAAATTTTTTTTAGACATAACTCAAATTTTTGTTTTCCTCTTTCTAATCATTGTTCAATTTTGGACTCAGCATTTCTCAGCTATATTTCAAGATGGAACCAAAATCTGAATCGAAAAAATTATGTGTGATTATTAACTTGTTACAGATGGATGAGGTATTAAAGGTGAAGTTCATCTTCTTCGTATCGCTTGATTCAAGTTCAGTATAAAAAATTTAAAGGAGAAGAAATCAAACAAATAACCGTACCACCAAATTTGAAAAGCTACTATATATGGATAAACCAAATCTCTCTAGCTCGAGCTTATACATCACCATCTTTTGTTTGTTTTTTAAAAAAAAACTAAGAAGTTTGGGTTATAATTAAAAAATATGATGAAAAATTGAGAAACCTAGAAATTTTGGGTTATAATTAGGTTAAAATTTCGAGTGCAGATTTCTACACTTCTTGAAAAGGGGTGAACTAAGCTAGTAGAGGGATAGTGTTAAGAGGGTCTTCGGATGGGATGTTAGGGTACCAACCCTAACTCGTCATAAGTTCATAGGTAGAACTCATCTCTAAAATCGGTCTATAAATTGAGGGAACACACAGACTTATAAACTACCCAATTCTGGATCATCTAAGCAATATGGGACTAAGGCCAAATACTATGGTGAAGCCTTTTTGCTTGGCTATAGATTAATTATAGTCAAGCAAAAGAAGAAGCTAAAAACTGCATTATGGTAAAAAGCTATCACTTGGCTTATTGAGACTGATATTGATTATCCGTCCAAATAGTGCTAAACGGATACCAGGTATCTGTCCAATTCTTCTTTTTTTCTTTCTTTTTATAGATTTAAAACTAATAAAGAGAAATATGTTAAAGAAATAATAGGAAAAAAATTGAGTAAATAAAATAGTTAAAAGAGAAATATATTGGAAAAATATTAGGAAAAAATAAATTATAGTAAATAAAATAGTTAAAAGAGAAATATTAGGAGTTAATATAGGTAAATAAACCGATTAATTAAGATAGAAAATCGGAGAAATAATAGGAATATTTTTTGGAGTAAATAAAATAGTTAAAAGATAAATATTATGAGTTAATATAGGTAAAAAATTAGAGTAAATAAAATATTTAAAAGATAAATATTAGGAGTTAATATAGGTAAAAAACCGACTAATTATGATAGAAATTTAGAGAAATAATATGATTTTTTTAGCAAATGAAATAGTTAAAAGAAAAATATACTGGAGAATAATAGGAAAAGAGTAAATAAAGTAGTTAAAATACAAATAATAAGAGTTAATCTAGGTAAAAAATTCAAATATGGTTTTATTACTGAGACAAATTCTCAATATCCGTCAAAAATGAGACGGATACTGGGTTTCCTTAAAGTGCATTTTTCTGACGGAAACCCAGTATTCGTCTTTATGGCTTGGCCAGATTATAGCCAAGTGATGTCCCATAATAATTGTTTTTGGCTAGATTTAAACTATGATGTGATCCCTCCTCTAGCCAAGCCAAAGGTTTTAGCCAGATTAGAGTCAAGTGATGCCCCATAGTAGTTGCTTTTGGATAGATTTAAGCTATAGCCAAGCAAAAAGCTCACCATAGTGCTTGGCCTAAGGTTTCAACATTCCAACAAGTTTCCAGACCCAACGTCCACATTGGCCCACTTTATCGACACTGGCCTAACGGTAACCTTTATTTTTTGACGGCTCCACTCGACTACCAGTATTCAATATGGTGACAACTATGCCCATACATAGTGCCCCCACACCCTAATCCATTCTATAGGTCACCCCTTCTGTGGAGAGGCCACGGGTCGTAGTGGTTGATTCTGATACCAAATGTTAGGGTACCAACCCTAACTCGTCATAAGCCCATGAGTAGAACTCATCTCTAAAACCGGTCTACAAGTTGAGGGAACTCATAAACTACCCAATTATAGACCATCTAAGTAATATGAGACTAAGGTCCCAAAATTTCAGCACGCTTCTAGACTCAACGTCCTCGTTGGCCCACTATATCGACACTGGCTTGATGGTATCCCTTTCCTTTTTGGAGGCTCCATTCGACTACTAGTTTTCAATGTCGTGACAACTATGCCCATACATAGTTCCCCCATACCTTAATTCAGCCCATAGGTCACCCCTTCCATGGATAGGCCATGGGTCGTGGTGGTTGAATCTGATACCAAATGTTAAGGTATCAACGCTAACTCGTCATAAGCCCATAGGTAAAACCCATCTTTAAAATCGTTCTACAAGTTGAGGGAACCCACAGACTTATAAACTACCTAATTCTAGACCATCTAAGCAATGTGGGACTAAGATCCCAACATGGGAATTGTATTTTTGTAATTGTCCCGTGGGATACCTAATAAATATGAATTATCTCCTCTCCTGAATGAGATTTATAATGGTAATTGAACCCAATTTTTGTGTTAATGTTTTTCTTTCTCATTATACGGTCAAAAAGCACGGGCAAATTGATCTCAGAAGAATACTTTAAAGAATCTGCCTCCTTTATAAGGTTAATTGACCTTGTGGAATCAGTAACAGTCTTAACAATATGGGCCAATGGTTTATGTCCCCACAAAGTCTGACAAGATAACCAATAAATAAATAACGACTGATTTCAGGGATTTTATTTCACTACACTAATGTATCCATCTTGAGACAGAGTATACAATGATGCTACGGTTCTCAATTATTTTAACTTTGTACTCTTTAACATCCAGCTTAGGGCAAGTTATGGCTTGTAGTATGTGAACATTTCTGATGCCAAAAGTGTTTTAAGAGAGGTGTTAGCAACTAATCTCTCTTAAGCTTCCTTTAATCTTTTCGGAGTGCATCATTTATATATTGTGGTTTTTCAGAGTGCATTGATCCCCCATAGTACATCGTCTATGTACAATGGTTTTTCAAAGTAAATTGTTTATACAGTGTCCCTATAGTACATTGTTTGTGCATTTCCAAGCTTTCGCACTTCTGAGATTACATCATTTCCAAGCTTGCGCACTTCTAAGTTTGTGCATTTCCAAGCTTGCGCACACCAAAGTAACACATGCACGATGCTGGGCTAATCCTAGCGTCAAACTACTTCCCGGCGCCAGTCCAAGGCTAGCGCCCAATCATCGTAGACTTCACAATAATGACATTAATATTTATAAGCGCATTCTTTGGTATTCAGATGCGCCACTCGATGTCGCTGGCTACTAGCAGCTCCGATATATGCACCAAGTCAGTGAAGTTACTGACAACTAGTAATCGAGTATTCTTACTAGATGGCTAACATCTTGCATTAATTACTAACAATGGCACCATTATGCCCACGACTAGCATTATTGCGATGCGATGCCTAGACAATGTTAAATAGTATAGTCTTCTCGGTTCTTTGAGCCACTAATAGACTTACTAACCTTACTAGACTTAACAATAATAATTAGTTTACTTAATCAAAAGAGTCATTCACGTGACCCATCCATCAAATCTATGAGGCATCTAATATGTCAAAGGGGATACTCATTAGGGTATTGGTTTGGCGGTTTACAGCCTCTGAGGTGTACTAACACCCACAATAAGAAATAATTAAGTTGAACGTTACTAGATGAGGAATTAATGAACATTACGGTTTCAAGAATCTTTCCTGCAATAATGGGAATGTTCTCAACCATGTTATACACCTCTTGACCTCTTCCACTTCTAACGAGATCAGAGTTCAACACTATAAATAGACCACTTCATCTATTTCCAAAAGGGAAGAAGTTTATCGAAGTTCATCAAACTATCATAAGTAATTCCATCTTCTCCACTTGAACTCAACCACAAAAACCTGAATTCTTCAATTAAAATTCATCAAGCTCTGCATCATCTTTCTCTACTTCCTTCCCTAAGCAACCCTTACCTTTTGGACCTAAACAAGGCTTGAACGACCATTTCTTGATTTAGGATAGCCGTTGTACGATTTTGATCTCTCGTATTCTTTATGATTTACTCTTTCACCCTTTTATTTGCTTTTCCCGTAAAACTCCCCTGCAATCAGTATGTGTGGAGATTTCGGTTTTATCACAAGGGGTACTTGGTTCAAAACTGGTTCCACCTTAGAACCTTGATAAAGATTTGAATTTTTTATAGTAAGTGAAGGTTCAAATCCAAAAGACTTATCATTTATGTATTGATTTCTACGATGATGCGTATTCCTAATTTTGCTTGAACTACGTTGGCTTGAACCCACTCGTGTACGTAGGCGGTCACTTGAGTGACGCAACCATTCATGTTTTGTGAATTTTTATTTTATGTTTTTTTAGTTATTGATAATAGGGGGAGATATTGTTGGATATTTTCAATATCATAACAAATAAAATGTCTTCCGCATTTTGTTTGTCGCTACGAAAGGGGTATCGAGATTCAAATTTCAGTTTGAATATGAATAGAAATGAGGGTTCATATGGATGTCTATTGGAGATGAAAAGTCATCTCCAACGGGTGTGATGGTTCATATAAGACATAACCATTCTCATTAGACACCATATACGTTTATTGGAAACGAAGAGACATCTTCAATGGGTATGAGTCCCGTATAAGTATGATAATTGATTCTCATTCATGGAAGATGAAGAACAAGTTCTTTGTTTTCTCTCTTCTCTAAGCATCATCATAAATTCTAATTAGTGTGTCCTTGGTCGAATGAAGATTATACAAGTCTTGAATTCGATAATGTTGTTATATGGCTTCATTGTATGCTCAAGGCAATATACAATTACCCAATTATACTCGCAAATTATATTTGAATGATCAAATATTTGTCTAAAATAATCTGAACAAGAGCCACGATCTCGGAAGAACAATAATTCTCTTTTAATTTAGAACAACAATTTCTTGTCCGTATTTTTCATCCTCATATTTTAGCCGAATTTTACAACAGTATGCTTTCTTGGTTTTGAACATTTGATACTCGTAAGAATACATCGTGTAGAATACATGAACAACAGGGAAATAACACACCATCCATAAAAATGAGGTCTAATACCTTATCTAATTGTGTTTCTGTTTTGAAATATGTTATTGTGCTTCTAGTATGGACATCGTTATGATTTTATATGTTTATGTTAGAACAATTGCTGAATTATGCCCGCAAAACAAATAAAATCAAACACGAAGCAAGTATTATGGTTGAGTCACGTGTGAGGTCGCTCTCTTTAAGACGTTTTGTGGCTCTGCCCAATATTACGCAAGCAGTTCATCGATGTCATACAATCCCCGGGATAAAACTACCGAGTTCAATCACTCTTGCACGATATACTACACTTTCATTCTTGCTCATAATCACTCATGTATAAAACAAATGATGATCAGACATTTTGTTTTCTTTTACCAAACTTTTTTTTTTGAAAAAAAAAACATAAAAGAAAACTCAACTGTCTTTTTTTCAACCAAAATCTGTTTTTTTTTCTATATTCAAAGTTTTCAGCACATGTTTAATCAAATATTATTATGGTATAATTAACACCATTAACTCCACAAGGTATGAAACTGTCAAAGTTCGTATGGTGTAGTTCACACCATTAACACCACGAAGTATGAAATGGATAATATTAATTACAACATTTTTTTTTATATAAAAAACTTAATTTTTATTAAAAATATTTTTATTAGGAATTCAATTTATGTTTTAAAACATATATTTTCAGCAGTTTCGTATGTTTTGATATGCAACCAGAAGTGCCCAGGGAGAGTGGCCTACCAGGGAACCATAAGGTTAGGAAGAACATCATTTTCAAGGAATGATAAACTTAGTTGTTAAAGTACCTACTGGTGATACTTTCTTTTTCACCGACTTAAGGTGTACTTCAGGTAGGCCTGCTAAAACTGGTTTACTAACTGTAAATGGGCCCATTATCTATATGCTAAAGTACAAATTGTAGGTCCATTTTTATACTACAATCGGGTAGTGTTGTCATTTAATAATCTAGCTATAAGTAAGGTCTGAATACTTGGGTAAAATAGGGTTTGGGGAGAACTTTGGTATGATTTGGAGAAGTTATTAAGATTGCCTGAGAGAAAGATTGTTGCTGCATTGAATACTGATGAGTAGAAAAGGCATAAAAAACCTATCATGATTGGTTCATAATCCTTCATTGTTGGGTAGACTGTAGTAAAAGGAAATGGTGAATTTAAGGAGGATAAGTTAATTACGGCCACTAAGGATCTAACGACCACAATCAAATGTAGGTGATTTAGTTATTAACAGAGATATTTGGGTAGTTGATGTCATTAAAATCTAAAACATAAGACGGTCAAAGAAGTCTTATTTTGATATTCAATGTGTATTAGTAAAAGCAATGACTTTGGAGTATAGGGTCAGTGAGAATTGTGGAGGACCAATTCATTTCTGTTCCATCAAGACGAATATCAACTCACCTGATGAAGTGGGTTTTTTTCAAAGAAACTTGCTTATAATCCCATAAATATTCTTTGCTCAGCACAATGTGGATTTTGATGTATAAAGTTAGGAAGGTGAAGACTTGGAGGTACCTGAAGATATTTTGGAAACTTTTAATGTAAAATCGGAAAGCAAATTTGTGTTTCTAGGTATAACCATTATGCAGAGCAAATGATGAATATAAGGTGTCACACTTATCAAGGGGCGAAACTAGAGACTTTAGGAGGGCTTGAAGGAATCACTAAGGTTTTTTTTTCTTCACCAATAATTGATACATCTATCACTATGGATGGTTATGATCATTGATATGGGAAGGATTTTTTTTTAATTTACCATGATTGTTCAGATTCTTTTGTTATATTCCTTTATTTAGGGAGTTGCAATGCTTTCGGTTCTAAGTTTTATTGAGACTTCTTAAGTAGTTCTGTTGCTAGATAACACATTTGTTTATGTTATTCACCATGCTTGTCTTTTGCTGGTCATATGATTAGAAAAAGTTTAGAAACCTAAATTTCTATAAAATTCAATTCATAATGAGTTTAATAATGAGAATTTGTTTGATCAGGTCTTGCCATCTTCTCAGACTGTTGTTGCAAAAGTTGCTAGAGGTTTCGTTTGTGATGTCGATTTACTATAATAGGAAAAATCTTCTAGATCCATTTAGCATTAGTATGCAAGTATAGAATACACCATTATATTGCGACCACATGTACAACATGTGTGAATTCTTTGGATATCAAGAGATACTATCATACTACTTTTTAAAAGTGGATGTTTTACTATTTAATTATTTCCCATTTTTATGCAAAACTGAAAAACCCATTTTTTATGGGATAAGATGCGTACTTATTAAATATTGTTGTCAGTGTCACTTTGTTTTTGAAGATCACATCTTTTTTAGCATTATTATTATGGCCCCCATTCTTAGTAGGCAAGGCATTATTCAGATATCTTGAATCTTGATTCTATTAGATACATTTGAGTTCCACTAATTCTTTCAAAATATCTTAGGGTGGGTTTTTTTTTTTTTTTTCTTTTCCAAAAGCACTTTGAAAATGTATATTAGGTAAAAAAAATTTCACATATGTGTTTGGTAAAAAATTCCAAAGTGTTTTTATCAAAAGGACTTGCATAATTCCTCAACTTTTAAAAGTTGGCCAATTTGAGGGTGCTTTAAAATAATTCGGGGCTATATTCAAACCCATCTAATAAAATTGGCAATAGGGTGTTTTCGTAGTGAGTATAATTGATATACTACCCTTTCACTAAACTTAAAACCTAATTCAAAACTTTTCATTTTCATTATCAAAACTAAAAATTTATTCTCTTTATCATCTACCGATTGAGTTTCCCTCGTTTTATTTTCGAAACGAAATCATCGTCGTTAATCTCAGATTTCGAAATCAAATCATTGTTGAATCTTCTATATAACGACGACTAAACCTACCAAATCTCGAGTTAAATAAGCAATTTGTGAAGGCGATAAAAGAAGTGATCCAGAATTTGGGGAAAAAAATCAAAATCTAAAGAGATTGTTTATGAAGACGATGAAGAACACGAAGAAGACAATGAAAGTGAAGACCAATCCACTAAATCTGACAATATAACTCTCCACTAATATCAAATGGTTCCAATAAGGTAAGTTTCATCGAACTTTAGGGTTTTATTACTTAAATTAAAGAAATCGTTCAAATTTTTTTATAGAGTTTTCGGTTATAGGTCATAATCGGTGGATACAAAATTGATTTTATCTACTGATTATATATCGTGTTCTTCATTTCTGAAGAACTTCAACCTTAATCAGTAGAAAAAATTTCTATTTATATACCGATTATATTTTGTATTTTGACTTTATGTACCTAATTTGGCCATAATCAATAGATATTTTTGCACTTGCTAATAATTGTATAAAAGGTATAATTCGATCTGAGGAAAAAAAAATTAACTTAACCGGTAGATAAGTTTTCATACACCTACCGATTGTTTTTTGAAAATGAACCAATTTGAGCGCTGCATCATAATCGGTAGTTATAAGTGGTGGTTTATCTATCAATTGTCTTTGCTTCAAAAACTTTGAATTTTCTGTACCAAAAATGACGCATAACAAGTGGATAATAGTGAATCCAACCTACCGATTGTTAGTAATCGGTGGTTTTTTTTGTAACCTTCCTACCGATTAAAATGTGAATAAGATAGTTTCTTATTAACCAATTATAACTGGATCGTTTTTTATTGTGTTTACTAGGGAAAGGACAACTAAGAATTCCATAATAGATCTTCTTCAGAGCCTCGTCGTCCTGGGGTCAAAATTTAACCGCAAATTTCCGAAGTAAAAAGATCTCTCCTTGGATCTCCATTAATGATGTAAATCAACAACCAAGTCAACCAAGTTCTGAAGAAATAACACCAAGTGGCGGAGAAGTAAGAGAACAGGAAAAGAACAAACAAGTGATGAACAAGGTAAAGGAAAAGATAAGCAGAATAGGAAGAAGAAATTGGGACAATTCCCCACTCCTCTTTGATGATGAAGGGTATTTAAGATGGAAAAATCCCTGGGTTGCCAAAAGATGGAGTATGATTGTTATTTGGATATAAAAACCCCTGGGCTAAAGTCATATATTCAACAGAGTATTAATCATAAACTTATGCTTAAGCTATTGTCTTTCTATTCATTTAAATCTTAATAATTTCTGTTTTTTTTTTTTTGTAATGCATCGTGTATAATAGGATCATTCATGCGGTTCGTCTACTTAAACCTACATCTTCAACAACTAAAATGCTTGATTGGGATTTAGATGGTGAATGTGATAGGGTAAAGCTGCTTATTGAGAACTCAGGGTTATTTTCTGCGGTCCAAAGTTCAATGTCAGAGCATACCAGGGAACTTCCGATTGTATTAGCTTTAGTTGTCACTATTTATGTACCAAAAAAAGACATATAATTATTGGGGTTTTGTTCCGTGAAGTTCTGAAACTCTCCAGAATGTAACTTGGGGTGTTTCCCAAGTTATGTGGTTTCCAAGTTTAAGGTTTCTTAATTAAGGTATGAGGCTATTTTTAGGAGTTATAAGACTTGGGGAACAAGGATATAACTACTATATAAGAAGGCTTATATGGTGAGGAAAAATTATTCTCTTGTAGAATCCTCTCAAGAACGAAAGAGATCGAGGATTACAACCATTGTGTCCTACAATGGTGGGTAATAGGGCAAAATCTATGTAAGAAGAGTGTCTTATAGAAAGAGCGGGTATGGGTGAAATCTAGGGTTCCTAGGGTTCATATGGGAGAAGCTAGAATTCATGGTGTTCTTTATGTTCTTATCTAAAATCGAAGCAACCATGGCGGTGGAGGTTTATGGAAGATGAAGAACAAAGGAAGAGGTAAACTCTTCGTATTATGTCATGTTGTTTCTAAGTTGTTTATCGCTAGTGGTTACATAACTAGTTGATTATATGAAGTACGTCGATGTAATAACTTTTAATGATAATGAAAGATTCTCGGGGTGGTTTTTGTCGTGGATGTAGCCTACAAAAGGTAGGTGAACCACATAATCTTTGTGTCGTGTATGATTGTCTATTATCGTATTCGTTATATTCGTGCTATTATTATCAATCATGCTAATCTAAAGATGTAAGTAAAGGATTCAAGCTAAGTTATCTAAAGCAGGATGTATCATGGAATTTACTTCTATGGAAACATGCCGGTTCGAGATAAACATAACCTCGGTTTCTCAACAATAATCGATAAGTATTTTCATACCTATAATATGCCGATTATATCCTTGAAAGTTCAAAAGAAAATTATCTTAACATTTCTCGCAATAAACCTTACAAAACAATAGAGGAAAAGACCAGAACATTGCATTAATATTCATATATGGCTTCAAAATACAATGATCAAACTAATCCTCAATCAATTCAATTATTCCATTTGGCAAGTTAATTAAATGGTCCTAACATTGCATGTTAGACTCGTATTATTTCTGATTTTTTAAAAAGTATTCTAACCACCTACTCATCGGAGGCAATGGAAAAACTTTCTTTAACTTTAAACTAATAAAATGGTTGTTATTCACCCAGGCAATAATAATATCGATTCTTCTATTCTTTAATAACTCCTCACAAACCTCACTAGTGGGTTCAAGTATAACACACGTTCCTTTTGTCGGTGGACAACAATTATGTACCACGAATTCAAAACGTCCGCTAAAAGATACACACACTGCGACATTAACATCTAGTATTTGACACCAATTGTTTTCAATCTCTTTCGGCATTTTACACGAGTTATCAAATATTTGAATTCATGTTACCTTGTTTATCTCCTTCTCTCACCATTTCAATATAGAATTCCTTGTCCTTCAATAGTTGAGCAGCCATCCAGTTTCTTACATATTTCTATTGGGTGAGATTCTCGGTAACCACCTCGCTTGTCCGATTTGTTCCGTCGCAACTTGAAAACCACAATTGCCATCCCCTTCGACATCTTCGTTGGAAAAAACAAATGGACTAATGAGTAGGGGGAGTTCTTTCAAATACTCATCATGTACTGTGTACGTAGCTTGATATGGTCTTCCTTCTAGATCCGTAAGGGTACAAAGAGTGTCATTTTTCTCTTTAGTTGTCACCATTTCCATAGGTTGGATTTGTTGTGAGGTTCCCACTTGATCAACAACTTCTGAACTTCTTAGAGTCTCCTCCAAAACAACTTTTTCTTTCGGCTTGGCTTGACTTACTTGAGAAGGAAGCGTAGAAACCTTTGGTTTGACTTGTCGTACACTTGGTCCACCTTGATCCTTCATCATACGACCCATTATCCTTGGAGCCGACACATCTTCATATCTAGCTTCAGAGTACTCATGCCTGGAAGGGTCTCTTTGATGAGACAACCAAGCCTTCAACTTTTTTATTTGTTGTGCCCTCGACTTTTCGGTGTTTGGTCTACCTATCGTCTTTTCTTTATTGGTTCTTCAACAATCCTTAAACAAGAGTGAAGGGCTTCCTTCAATTGGTGTATCGATATTTGCTTTTGTGAGCCATTTGAGTTAGAGTAACACTCGGTTATTCGTCGATACATACTTGTCTCTCCAAACCACACACAATCAGCTTGTGTAGGGTTTGGAGTGAAAGTTAACTTTCCGCAAAATGTATCAACATCACTAATGTCAATCACTTGATCATACCTACCAAGCATATGATGACACGGAAGCCAAATACCCATCATCGTTTTACAATTGTGAAGCGAACTCGACGTATCGATCTTTATACAATTTCAATTGTTTCATCATATAATCTATTGCCTACCAAGACACTTTGCAAACTATACCCCTAAGAATATCTTTATGTGTTAAACGCGCCAACGGTTTTTTATTTCGTTTCCAATGCGCCGTTAATCCTTGTGACATCACAATTGGTGTATTCATGGATATCTTCCTGGACCATAATAATTCTATTTTGACTACCGATTAATATTTTTTTTAATCGGCTATGACCCTCTGCCATTCTGCACCCCATAACATGGGTAGGATTTTCTTTTGCATCCCCTGGGCCTATCCTATAAACCTGGCTCCCCTTTTTTTTGGCTAGGTCCCTTGTGTATTAAAGAATGAAAGAGCTACAAAATAGGTTACAAATATTTGGGAGCATGGCTCCGATACTTAGCTAGAATTAAAGGCTAAAACATTTTTGGCCTACAATTACAAGGTGGACTCCTCACGTCACCCTATTTGGAAGTATTGGATGCCTTTGCACCCTTGGCCTTTGCATCGATAGCTTTGACTTTAACTTTGGCTTTGCCTTTCTTTGCTGCCCTCCTGTATTCTTTGTCCCAATCAATACTGATTGGCAGCCTAAAGTCTTCTTCATCCAAGTACCCATCTTCAATATACTCCCTGAGTATAGCTTCATCTTCATTGCAAGGCCATGACCTGCCCTTGGTAGACTTATCAGCCGTGGCTTTATTTTTTGCATCAGTAGCAACCTTGGTTTTAGCAGCAGCAGCTTTGGCCTTGGCTTTATCGGCATTTGCCACTGCCCGAGCCTGTGCTGCTTCCTCTCGCTTAGTTGCCTTAGCTAGCATAATTCTATTTCTTTCCTCTGCCCTTTCGCCTTCCAAAGCCCAATTGATCCTTGTGGGCATCCTTAGGTCTTCGTCACACAAGGATCCTTCATCATCAAAAGACCCATGCTCCTCTTCATCATCCCATGACTCATCGGATGAGGTAAGCCTCTCCCTATCCGGAGCGTAGGCCTCATTGTCCGAGCCCATAATTGCATTAGGCTTAGTTGGCTGATGAGACTTGGCTGCCTCCTCCGTGCCATCCTCTGCTTCATTTTCTATAATTTGAAAGCTATTTGTGTTGCTGGCTTTACCTTGTGGTGCACCTGCCCTTGGCGTCGTCCCCTTTTTGTTGGGTGCATGTTTCCTCTTTGTAGCAGTGATAAAGGCCTCCTCATTCACGTGCATAGCTTCCTCTCCTATGGTCACCTCTCTTTCATTGTTGGTTTTACCCAAATGCACAGCCTCACATGTAATGTTGACTGCTGCAATGTCACTTTCGGCCCGTGACTTAGCTAGCTGTTGGCATGTGATGTTGCTGTGCACAGCATCACGTGAACAGCCAGTTGGCTCTCTTGGTATGTCGCTTTCAGAGTTGGGCTTACCCAAATGCACAGCCTCACATGTATTGTTGACTGCTGTAGGGTCGCTTTCGGCTCGTGTCATAGCTAGCTGTTGGCATGTGCTGTTGCTATGCACATCATCACGTGAACCACCAGCTGGGTCTCTTGCTATGTTTCTTTCATTGGCTATATCAACGCTAGCACTGGCCACCTTGGAGCGTGCATTACCTTCCAATATAGTGTTGTCACTTTCTTGGGTAGCTGTGCATGCTTTGCTAGCAGCATCATCACGTGGAGCTGGCCCTTGTGAGCTGTCCCGCACATTGACCAAAGCATCAGTTGCACTGTTCATCATCTTCCTCCCCTTGCATTCAGCCAAAGTATGGCCTACGATCTTGCAATTTTTGCAGAATTTTGGTGCTATGGGGATGTTCACGGCTTGAAGAAATGAATGGCCACCAGCATTGACCCTGACTTGCGTCGGAATCTCCTTGGCGAAGTCTACCTCCACCATAATTCTTGCATAGTTGCCATATTCTTTTGCCAATGTTCTTGAGTCTACAGCCATAGGCGTACCTACAGCCGTGCATATTGACATAACAATCTTCTCGGTCCAGTACACAATGGGGAGATCATGAAGCTGAACCCATACTAATGCCTTCGAAGTTTTTGGCTTGATTGGGTTAAAATGAGGGTGAAAATCCTGAACATGCAGCACTTGATTCCCAACAGCCCACTTACCCTCCTTCCATACTCTTTGCTTATCAATATCATTATCTAGAACTATGGTAAAGTAACCCTTAGACATTGGAACGAAATGGTGATTACCTTTAAGCTTCCATTGTTGCAGCAATGTAGCTTTAATGTCCGCAAACTTCTGATTTTTGAAGTTGAGCCTGCCTATAAGGGAGAACTTCATCTTCTCCATGGCTTGATCATATAGTTCATTTGAGATATCCACTACGAACTGGCCAGCAGATTCTTTGGCCATACATAGGCTGCTGCTACATATATTTGTTGCTTCATTTCTCGGTCGTGGCTTACTAGATCTAGACTCGGCTACTTCAAGAAAAGATTTGGTTGGTATGGAATCGGCTACCTCTTGTTGCTCTTCCATTGTTGCTGCCATTAAAGCTTCAAGAGAGAAACTCAATGAGTAGCTCCGTGAGGAGAGAGAAACGAGAGAAAATACATGAGTAGCTCTTTTTCAAATCTAGTGAAGCTTATAAACCTGGCTCCCCTGCTGGTTACAAACTAAGAACTAAGCCTAGAGAGCTTTTGACGTGAGCGAGCGGTTTCGAGGAAGTTTAATGTCACGCTTTGTTAAGAATTTTCGACCGCCACAAGTACTTTTACGTCACAGAAGAAAACTTTCTTCATTCAAGTTGATTCTGACAATTTGGGTGTGCTTTTATTTTTGTTAATCTGTAGGGTTTCGTAAGTGATAATCGGAACTCTTGATAGTTGATGCTCTTTGATTTTTGTTTTGTGATTCTTTAGGTAGGAGTTTGAGTCAAAATGGCGATTGTTCCTTCTCCCAATAATAATAATAGATGTAAAGCTTGTGGAGTTGATCATTCGGCTTTCGCAATATATAGAGGAAAGAGGAACTACGACGACGAGCAACCACTAAACAAGAACTCTCCCAATCTAGAAGATTTTCATCGTGCAATTGATGATCCCGCACCTTACATTGTTGTCGTGCATGGACCTCCCAATGTAAGGACACCCCCTATTTACCCTTGAATTGTTGTAATAGCAATCCACATTGGGGTTTAAAACAGTTTTTTGTATATTGATATTATTGTAGGTTGGGAAGTCCCTGTTGATTAAATCTCTAGTAGCGAAATTTACAAAGAAACATCTGACTGATGTCCAGGTCCCATCACGATCCCCATCACTACCGCATCAGTTTTTTTTGAAATTTTTTTTGTTTATATTCCTGACCTTAAATTCCTATGTCAATATTAGGTTGTGTAGTTTATTCCAAGTAGTTAAAAAACATTAAGTCGATACATTGCATTTTCCTTTGGCAGCGAGGCACAGCCTTGCATAGCTAAAATATCATGAAACTAGTAAATAGATCAGTTCAGCACACACCTTTAGTCTGTTCAACTCCAACACATGATTTCTTTAGATTGAAATGATATATAAAAAGAAAAAGACCCCCAAACGACATCAATCCCCTGATTTTGTACTTTTCAAAGCCAAAAAGGCGTGCACATGCACCTCTATCAAAAACTCTGAGGCGCCACCATTAAGGCGAAAAAATGTTGGGGCGCAAGAAGACCTGCTGTAAAACGTTTTTTTTTTTTTAAATTTCACTGGATAACTTTGGTTTTGCTAAAATGTTCATTTAGGTAAAAAAATACGGCTACAGTTTGTGGAGTGTCCGGATGATGTTAATGGCATGATTGATGCTGCAAAGTATGCTGATGTAGTGTTATTATTGATTGACGCAAGTTATGGGTTTGAAATGGTGAGTTAGTTACAAGAATGATCTCTTTACGAGTAAAATGGTTTTGAGGATGGCATGTCTGAGTTATATCGAAAATGCTTTTGTTCATTTCAGGAAACATTTGAGTTCCGTAACCTTTTACAAGTTCACGGCTTTCTAAAGGTTATCGGTGTTCTTACACATCTAGACAAGTTCAGCGTAGATAAGTTAATAGAAACTAGACAGCGTCTCGAGGATCATTTCTGTACTGGAGTATATGAAGGAGCAAAGTTATCTTCCTTATCCGGTCTTAAAGATGGGCCGTGAGTTTTCATTAAACGAATATGGCAAAGTAGCATTTAGTGGTTATGTTTTCTTATATACTTTTTTTCAAGGGAATCACAACAAAGGAAAAAAAACTGCAGTGAATTGAAGGAAAGTCTGTCACGGTTTCTTATCCAGTCTATGATTAACAGGTACAAAATGCCTGAAATTGATGATCTGGGAGAAATGCTTTCAGATCCTCGATTCCTTCCTATGTTATGGCGGGCCAAACATCCTTATGTGCTGGTAATCATTTTGAAGATGTTACTCCAGAAAGAGTGCTTGGGGATAAACAATTCAATAGAAACTTAAGCCTGTACGGTTATCTCAGAGGTTGTATTATCAAGAATGGAGCTAAGGTATTTCTCTTAACTCCGTGTTTGTGGCTCTCAAACATCGTATATTTCATTGGTGCACATACTGTCAATAGTGCTTTTTGATCGATCTTTTTCTGTAGCTGTAGGAGTCCTCTGTGAACATATACTTCTTGTTTTGTCCCCTTGTCAAATATCCTATCATATCATAATATATTTGATTCGATTTGGTTGTCAATTTCTTTTATAAGAGCTTCAGACTAGATTATCTGCCTTGGTCTTTCTTGGTGTATTTTTTGAATTCACTTCTCTCTTCTGTTGGTCCTGTAACTGTCCTCTGCACAATATGTTGTGGGTAACAGTATTTAGTGAAGATCTCAGCTACGTATTACTAACTTTTCATGTATTTGAACCTCAAGCTAAGTTCTGATAGAAGTTTTCCGTATCTTTGGTGCCTCCTAAGCGTAAAAGTTAAGCGGTGCTACATGAGTCTGGCAGGCTCTTGTAAAGAAAATAACCCTTCTGCAGTATCTTATTTTCTTATTCCACGCTCATCTTTCTGTTTTGAACATGCACACCTATTGTTCACTTATTTTACCACATGGTTGGTTGTATTTTGTTCCATGAAACTGAATTAAGGTTTATTTCACTAGGTGCATATTGCTGGTGTTGGTGATTTCTCTTTAGCTGGCGTTACAAGGTCATATGATCCTTTCCCTTTAGAGGTTGATTATCGTCAAGACTTCGATCGTCTTGTTGAATAAAACCACGATAAGAATTGCAAAACAGGGACTTATTTAAGGTTGGATGTTCGTGACGTTCCTTTTGGATAGTTGAAAAATTTGATCCCTATCATCCCATTCTCGTTGGAGGTATCCATCTGTAAGCGGAAAAGTTTGGATATATGCAGGTAATTATGCATTTTCTAAGTTTTATTTACTACTGCAAAGTATGATGTAATGCTAATTACACTGTTCGTAACAATGTTACTTGTTAATCATGCTGTTGGATAAGGACTCTCTACTTTTTCATATACGTATTTGAATATAAGCTGGTAGCTAGGCATTTATGCCTGTTCCTGTCTACTTTCGCGACCTGTTGTCATCATGTTTTTTGTGTTGTTTTTCAGGTGAAACTTAGGTGGCATAGTTGGCATATGGATTTGTTGAGGACTGGAGCTCGGATCACTGTTTCGGCTGGTTGGAGGCGTTATAAGACAACTGCTATTTATGCCATGGAAAACGAAAAATGGACAGCATCGACTTCTCAATTACACTCCTGAAAATAAGGACTGTCTTGCGGTCTTTTGGGGCCCTCTAGCACCTCCCCAGACCAGAATTGTTGCTGTACTCAGTGTGTCAAGAAATAAAGTTATTGATGTATTCCACTAGAACTTGAATAACTTTCATTGTTCCATCTGATACATGTTTAATTCAAGGATGCATTCTGAAGCTACTGCTCAACCATTTGCTGATTTGCTCATATTTTGATTTTTTTTGTTTGTTTGTCGAATGGTGTGTGTTTGAATAGGAAGCATTTCGGATTACAGCCAAGGGTGTCGTTCTTGATTATAATCATGACGCACAGATATTGCAGAAAATAGAAAAGATAGAAACTCCTGTTCAGATTTGCAAGAAGACTGCTCATATCAAGTTTGCACCAGAACTTAAAATTGCTAGGTTTATTAAATGTGCAATTCAGACTGAGAGGGGAATTCGTGGGAAGATTGACGAGGTTTGTGTCCCGAGTCTAGAAACAAAATTCTCTCTTCTGTATTTGCCCCCCGAGTGTTGTTAGTTGAGTTCTCTAATGAGCATCTAGATTACAGAACAACAGGTTGCCACCCATTTTCTTGGCAGGATTTCCAAGTAAATGTTCAAATTGAACACAGACACGAAGTTTTTTGTTGTATCAAGATCACCAGAGTTCCTGTTAGGCTCTTTGGTGTAATAAATTTTATTGTTATTGGCAGGCTATAGGAGAGGGGATTGTTAAATGCACATTTAAAGACAATATTCATATGACTGACACTTTCCTCTTTCATGTTTTGACCCAAGCTGAGGTTCCTCTCCTCTTTAAACATCTAGAGATAGCCAACATATCTGAGGATGCACTCAAAAAGGTTATCTCCTAATCTTAACTCAAATGGTTTAAGTACGGTTTACAAAATTTTAAAGTCTACATATTACTTATATTTGTCTCAAAACCCAGAATGACCCTTCTCAGAGGCGACAGATGCTTGATCAACTACATGAAGTAGTTATCCTCGAGGGGGAACCTGAATTTGATTATTTTCCAGACCAGTTAGAGTTGTTTTGTTTGTCGGAGGTATGAAATCTTGGGATGATTCAGCTCTTTCCTGTGAGAACTCTTTGTTTCGGTTTAATCTCTTTTTTGTTGCTGACGGATGTTGGTGTTAGCTGTGCAAAATTGTATCTGATGTGGTTGATATTATGTCTATCCTACAGAAGCAGCAGGTAATCAAGAAGAAAACGGCACATGTGGCGAAGGAAGAGAAAGTGAGGAAGAGCAGAAAGGAGCGCAAAAAAAAATTAAGAAGAGAAAACGATGTGTGGCCACGGAAGAGAAAGCAGGAAAACCAGAAAGAAGCGGAAGGAAATCAAGAATAAAAATCGCTGTTTGGTCGAGGAAGAGCAGATATCATTGGATCGATTAGGAGAGGAAGCAATGGGGAGCGATGATTTCGAAGCATTCATGAGCATTGATATCGAATCAATGGTGGGGGATGAAAAGGAAGATTTGTGCATTGATTAGGAGAGGAAGCAATGTTGAGCAATGATAGGGAGGAACTGTGCTATGCGCAAGTAAGGTTGGTAAAACCGTCTTTAATTACAGATCCAAGGTAGGAATAGCCGTCAGATAAAGAGGAGAATCTTGTTGTGATTTGCTGCTTTTACTTCGTTTTTTTCCATGGGCTTGTGTGGGTGTAAGATTCTTCTTTTTAGTGCATATAGCAGTACTTCTTTAGTGGTTTGTTCATTTACTTATCATTTATTTTCACCTTAAGACTTGGTATGGCTGCTTAACAAATGTAAGTTTCAGTCAAAGCTTGTTTCTTTGGCCCTTTTTTGCGATTTTCTGTCCTATTACTTTTCAGGCTGAATAAAGTGAATATTGTATGCTAGAAGAATAAAAACTTATTGACATCTTCATCCATTTCTAACTCTTCTGACTGACGTTTCATGGTTTCATGGTACTAACAGCGTTCCTTGAATAACAAGGACTTAGGAAGCACATGTTGACGATAGATGTATAGGAAAATCAAAAGGTTAAAAAACACTAGTAACAAAAAGCCTGACATTTTTGAGCACTGGTTACGAGGATTCTCTCTCTCAGATTATTATCTTGCTTTGGACAGCTGTATGGCTTCTTGATCTTGTGTTGAATCTTCATTCCAGATAAACTGATGGGACATGACTGAATACTCCTGACTTCGTACCACTTCAAGCTGCTCCCACTCTGCCCATCTCTCAGTTAGCCCAACTCCTTGCAACATACTCACCACTTCGGCCATCTTTGGACGGTCCTCTGGTGAGCTTTGAGTGCACAGTAATGCAACTTGAATGATCGTCTCTACTTCTTTTGGATCATAATTCTGCTTCAAGTTGCCATCGACAATATCCTGAAGCCTCTTCTCTTTCAGTAACTTCTTGATCTATCAGTGTGAAACACCACACTGTAATTACTAAATATTGATCTATCTTGTGAGTATTAGCTAGGATGCGTGTTAATGAGATCACATACACACATATTTAAGCATCTAAGCACTATAATTACCTGTTAGTTGGCTAGTGAATTTTTTTTTACAGAAAAAACAAAAGAATTCTCTGTTGTGAGAGGCTTCACATAACTCCAGCTGAAACACCTATGGGTTATGCTGTGAAGACGAACAAGGAGCAGGGTGAGCCATTTTGGCTAATAGCAAAGTCTTGTCAGGAAATTCTGCCTGAAGGTAACTAGTTCCATTTTTACAGTTGGAGTCCTTGGTCAGCTCACGTATCAACGTATCTACCATGAAACCTCAGTGTGAGTTTTGTTTGTCAAGTTCTACGGTTAGGGTTCTCCATATCCTCGCTTATTACATAAGCAAACTAGTGATTCCCTTACAATAGGAAGTTCGGTAGCTGGTTATCCCTGTTCAAATTTCTTCGTGAATCGTGTTAATCACTGTTCAAATTAGCCAGGTACAAAATGAGCACTCCTATGTTTCATGAGCTTACCAAATCTTGACTGTTTCCCGAGAAGATGACAAGGATATAAATTAGGTGTCCCTACGTGAAAACAACAAAAAAAAAACAACAACTGGCAGACCCACATATCACACTTGTATGGTCACATATTCATTTATTCTGCAATAAGATGGGTTATTGATCTCTACGCTCCAGCTTGATGGGGTGTGGTGGTGGTGGGTGGGGCTGGTGCGGAAGGTGTGTGGCGGTGTGCGCCTGTGGGTTATGTTAGGGTTTTGTAATTTATACTTATGTGACAAGTTTCTTGTTTCTACTTGTATGTATTTCATGAACCTATATCACCTATTAATTGGAATAAAATAATGAAATTCGTGAGTCGTGACAATACTCCAAACAACACCAACAAGTTTAATAGTAGATTTGAGAAGGGCAGATGAACACTATTGGTACGAAGTTTAGCAAGTTGTTATGAAAAATGAAGAAGGCTGGGTTAAGAATACATACATGATCAAGCAGCAGAACATTGTCCTCCTCTTCAAGCCTTGAGAAATCTATGGCACGCTGGCCAGTACAAAGCTCTAAAAGTGTTATTCCATACTCAAAGACATCCGTTTTTTCTGATGATCGACCAGTGGAAAGGTACTCAGGAGCAATATGCCCCATAGTTCCACGCACTTGGGTTGTAACATGAGTCAATTTTGTATCAACGAGTTTTGCGAGCCCAAAATCTCCAAGAACCGGTTCGAAAGTATCATCTAAAAGTATGTTAGCGGACTTCAAATCACGGTGTATTATCTTAGGATTGCAGTGGTCATGAAGATATTCCAAGCCATGGGCCGTAGCAAAAGCAACATGTTTTCTTGTGGGCCAGTCCAGACCCTTCTCACCAGGTTTTAAATCTGCCGAATAAAATCCAAAGGATAAACTGAACAAAAGGTGACATATTTGACTGGCTATGTCATATATACAAGAATGCGAAAATGAAATGAAAAAGAACTATGGATAGTTTAATCAAGACATATGTTGTGATGCAGAAAGTTTGAAAGGAGCATGTTATATTGAGAATAGATTAGTCCCACACTCTCATTTGGAGAGAGAGAGAGTACCTCGTAAGCGATAAGCTACGCTAAGATTTTCCATATATGGGTAAACAAGAATTCTCTCCGAGGAGGTGGTACAGAACCCAATCAACTGCAGAAGATTTCGGTGAACTGCTACACTTATCAGCTCAACTTCCCTTTGGAATGCAGCCTCTCCACCTGGGTTATGATAGTCACTCAATCGTTTAACAGCAACTTTTGTATTGTCCATGAGAATCCCCTTGTAAACTTTTCCAAATCCCCCTTGACCAATCACGTTATTCTCACTAAAATTGTCTGTTGCAATTTTGAGTTCGCGCCATGAAAACTTTCTCAATTGTCCAAAGCAAATTTTGCATTCCTCTTCTCCTGTGACAAGAATTGGATAGTACTTAGTTTGCTAGGAAAAAGGAAAAATGTCATGTGCAAAGTAAATCAGCCATCAGTCCACAACCATGATCTCAAAAAGGCAAAAGTAAATATAAAATCAGTGAACTCTAAATATTGGCATGCCATCACTAAATGCTATAACGTGATTTGATGACAATAAATGATCAAATGACAAAACAATGGGGTAGATTTTTTTCAGACTGACCAATTATACATGATGATCTAAACAGTGAGTAGACCATCTCCTCAAAATATTTTCTATTGATGATTTTCAGCAGAGCCCATGTCCACAACATTGGCCTACACATCCCTTAGGAGTATAGTTGACATCACCAACCAAAAAATAATAATAGTATAAGAAAGAAAGAAAGAAATTACCAGCCACATCAACAAAGACGTCATTTCTTTCATGTGACAGGCGTTGACGTCGTAGAAACACAAAGAGCTCCAATACTCAAAAGTAGCAATGCAATACCCCCTGCAGTGCCAACAACAACACCAAGCTTTGATTTGCTAACGGAACCTGGCAACATAAAAGAATGAATTAGTTGTTAAATCTTAAGATGGAAAGGAAAAAGAGTTGAATATCGGATTGTAAGGATTGAAAAAAGACCTGGCAAATCGGAGCTTGAGGCACAGGGCTGCTGCAAGGTAGAGCCACAATCAAGACGATTTCCCGTAAAACTGACATCAGATATCTGGTGTTCAGTTTAACACACTGGAAAGATACGAGTAAACAGCTCGCTAGAAGCATGAATCCGAGGTATATTCATAAGATATTATGTTTCAGAACAAGAAACGAAAGTATCACCCTGTCAGCACAAATCATCAGTCGTTCCAATAGTAACTATTAGTGAAGTGCAAATATTTATTTTAAGTTTCCAAAAAAACTAACTCTTCATGGTAAAGTAATTACTAATGTTATAATGACCTGTCATGCTGTGCCTGTTGTGAAGGCCCGTACATACCAGATAGCCGAATAACGACTTACATGTATATCCTAGAGTCATGGTTGAATATAACACAAAAAGATCATATACAAAGTAATTCTTGATCAGTTGGTATTGGCAATAGTGCTGTCAATGTCACTCTAGCTTATCAACACCTATGCAGAACTTAAGAAAAGATCATGAATCTTCTGCGCATCACTCATCATCATATGGAGAAAAGTTTTATGTATGTGCACTTATAAGGAATAATAAGATGGAATGATGATCAAGAAAAAATAACAATCTGGACCAAGAACAAATTATGAACATTCACGTCAATGTTTGCTACTTACCTACTAAAACATCTAAAACTGATCGAAATTTTAGCTGCCCATCGTGCCATGATCCTCTTCATTATCTTATCTTCTTTTGGCTAGCGAGGTGAAGTTTACTTTATCTTCTGTATTTTTTGACCATTTTGTCAGATTTTTCATTTACTATGGTGTTAAAATTTTCCTTTCAGGATTAAACCCCGCAGCAGCTTCTACGCATTTCTTTTCTACATTTTATTTCTTAGATCTGATGTCTCAGAGCACCATACCATTCACCAATCATTAAGGCACATAATTAGCCACACCATTGGCGTCTATTGGAGTCTATTTCCATGTCTCAAAAGCGAATTCGAAAAGAGACAACACGACCCAATAGACATTAACATAGTATATCCTCATGACCACATATTGAAAGTAAACAATTATACCCTCATCAAAACTTAACAAAACAAAGAGAATTACTTGAATGTAGAAACTGAAAACAGTTCTGGTGAAACCCTCCCGATCAAATTGTTGGATGAAAGATCCCTGTATAAACATAAAATGATGGACATATATGCAAGAGCAGAAATAACAATCTCACAGAAACATGAGAGGGAGGGAAAAGTTTACAAATGGAAGTTTGGTTAAGTTAAATGGCGTAAATTTGAAATGGATGACCATATTAGCATTAGCGCTAAGAAAGAGAAATAGCAGGCTTACAAATGCTTTAGCTTAGAAAGTTGCCCCCAAGAAGTTGGTATAGACCCAGTTAAGTTATTGCGCGCCAGGTTCAGGATTTCTAGGCTTTGCATACTGCCAAGGTAATCAGGTAGTACTCCAGACAGTTGGTTATTCTCTAATTCCCTGCATGCAATAGAATATACACATAGAATGAACAAACGCCATTTTACTAACAATATTCTATATATATGATATAAGTGCAACCAATTATGTAAGGAAAGTAAACACGTCAAAAGACCACTTACAAGCTAACCAGATACTTTAGTTTAGTGATGGAAGGTGAAAGAGTTCCCAAAAATCCGTTTGATGCCAAACTCCTGCAGACAAAATTCTCAAACGAAATTTAACGAAACTTAACCAATTACAGGGAGGTGAAGTGGGAAATTTAAAATGTTAATTCACTTAGAAAGATCAATGACACGCTTGTTCAACCATAAAAACAGGATTAAGAGGAAGCATACTTACAGGGATATGACTTTTCCATTCCTACAAGTAACATGAGACCAGCTAAAGCATGGGCTTACAAAGAAATCATTCCAGTCATTAATTTTTTTATTTGAATCATTTAGACCTCTTAAAAGCTCAACCAACGCTTCACCTGAAAAAGTAAAACATAATAAGAACCACTAAGCAAACACTACTATAGCAGAAGTAAACAACAAGAAACTCCAGTACGTGGTGCTGTGTATTTTAAGACAATCTGAATCTTATTATGTGAACTTTACTTGTGTGAACTTGCATGACAACTCATTTGTTTTTGAATCTTTTTGATTAACTTTTACCAGTATACTATGCATATTCAGGAAACAATGTCCCATGTGTGCACGTTTTATCCTAGAACATTAATTAGACACCATAGTGGTGAGCAGAATCAAATAGTAATTTGGATACACAACCATACAGATATGATAAGACCAAGGGATTAATATGCATTCATGATGAGAATATGTATGTGTATAACCACATTCCCATCAAGCTGAAGCATATACATAAGTCAATTACAGTTCTGTAGAATTTTCAACCACTGTCAGCAAGAAAGTTGAAACCAGTATCGTGTGAGTCTGTGACTAAAGGTAATTATCACGCTTCCAGGACTTTGAGCCAACGAAAAGATAATACGAAGTTAAAAACTGATTATAGGGTCTTAGACTCTTAGGATTGTTTTGTCACACCATAACTACTGACCCAGTTGAACATTTGACGGGAATAAAATTGTAAACTTTTTTCGGAATTATATTATTACCACATCAAATTGGGTAGAGTAAATTTACATTTACCAGCCAACTAAACATTGTTCATGCCCTAGGTAATTTCATCACAATATCCAAAGAAATTAAAAAAAATAAATCAGTATACCTTCGACATCGGGTCTAACAGATGAGTCACAGAAGCTTAACAGATTCAAGAGTACTAGACACAGGTTCATTGACCACAAATAGATCTTCCATCTGAAAAGCAACCGAGTTGCCAATCCATTTCCACGTTTCACGACAAGACCACCCAAGGGCATCATAGCCCCACATTTGCCTATTTTTGAGAATTCTATGGAATAGAAAAAAAGAATTGAACCAGTCAATTTTATGTAGTAAAAAAGTACACTCAACTAATGGTAGATAACGGAAAGAACTGAAGTGGAAATTTTGTTTAGTATTGTTAGAACAAAACACGATTAAGCTATCTTAAAAGGAATTTTAATACTCCAACAAGTACAGACATGAAATTACAGGTTACAGTAGAAAACAAAAAGAGAAAAGAAAAGAATAGTTGATGAGTGACAAAAGGCATACAGCATACCTAATTGTGAAGCCATGGGATAGCAGTTGGAGCTGCCAAGATGGAGTTAAGAAGGAAGAGATAGTAACAAATGATACTGAAAAGCACCATATGCTGGAGTTAAGAAGGAAGAGATAGTAACAAATGATACTGAAAAGCACCATATGCTGATGCTGAGCATCAGCATGGTTGTGCCCCACATTCCCATCACTGAAAGAAGAAGAAGAAGAAGAAAGGAAAGTAGAAATTTTTTTGCTACTTGTCTCTAGAAGAATGAGAATCCCACTACACCATTATTCTTATTATTTCAATTTTTTATTTTTATTTTCAAGGTTCGAGCACAGAGATGAGGCTGACATAGACATTCTTTGACTACGAGTGGATTCCCAAAAAAATATTTTATACTGATTTCTTTTTCGAGTGCTGTGAGAGTACTTCAGGAAGCCTCGCTGCCTCGCACGGGACTTCCCATTCCAATAAAAGGGATTTTTATATAAAATAGGGATAATAGATATAAATTTTAAAATTTTTTTATCCATTATATTTTTATAATGGTTAAACTATCCATGTTTAGTTAATATTAGTAAAACTACTTAGCTAATAGATTAGACTAATAATAATTAATCTAAAATAATTTTATATTTAAACAAATCAAATCAATTTTTATTTTTTTTGTTTGGTGGAAAGAAAAAGTAGAAGAAATGAAAGAGAATTTTTTGTCGTTTTTTTAAAAACCCTAGATTTTGATTCATTCACCAGAGTAGCTAGGTATACCTCTAACTTAAACTCTTGGTCTTTTTATGGCTCAAATTTGATAAAATTACGTAAAAAATATGATTTTTTTTTGTGATTCAGGGAACATTAGGTTGGGTTTTCTTGTCGAACCAAATCGTAGACAACATTTACTGTTAGGTGTTCATCCTAGCCAAACCGTAACCGTACTTTCATGGCGGAAAACCAAGTCGTAACAGTTTTACGGTTGGGTTTTCAGCATCGTACCCAACCGTAACTAACAATTACGGTTATGTGTTCATCCTAATCTAACCGTAACCGTATTTTCATGGCGGAACAATCAATCGTAACAGTTTTACGGTTGGGTTTTAGCATAGGACCCAACCGTAACGCATTATGTGCATGGGTATTTGTTGCACCAGTTAAGGTTGGGTTCGATTTTTCATTCCCAACCGCAATTAACGGTTAGGTTCGAAGGCTAAACCCGACCGTAATCTTTCGACGGTTGGGTACAATGCTCATGTTCTGACCGTAAATGTATATATCTAGTGTTTTGTTGCCTAATGCCTTTTTTATTAAAAGCAATTGACGGACACCTAGCCGTAAGTAAACCTGAGTTGAGTTTTTTCATCTATTTATACCATGAATCACTTAACAATAAAAAAGAAACTACAATCCATTCATTCAAGTTATATTAAGAAATTCATATTCATAAAAAGAACTAATAAAAACAAAGGCATTGTTCAAATCCATAATCAACCACACTACAACAAAGTAAGTCGTAAGATACCAACATATAAAAACAGTAACGTTCAAGAACTCCATAAGTTATTCATCCACTACGACAACATTCTCTTGGACATCCTCGTCAGATTTAGATATCTCTTTGATTATATCTTTAAGCCCTTATAGAAGTGTTCTTTGTTTTTCAACACTCAACAACTCCCCAGCGGCAATGGAACGGCTCAAGTCCTTGACCAACCCCTTTGCTCGATTCCTAAGAATATTACAAACAAGCAAAAGTTGGGAAAAAAATTAGTTTCACATTTAAATCTACGGCTAGGTCAAGCTACACGATCCAACCATAAATAGGATTACGGTTGGGAATGTTAAGATTTCTCAACCGTAAAAATGGCATAAATACCAAGGTTGGATAAACATAGGGATCCATTTACGATTGGGAGTTCTTATTTTCCCAACCGACCACCACGAGGACCAGCATGTACCACCATGACGAACTCTTTTTTTGCTCGTGCTACAACGAGTACGAGGACCAGCACGACCGCCACGAGTACGAGCACCAACACGACCTCCACGAGTACGAGCACCACCTTGCACATCCTCGACTTCATCATGTGTGTCTTCATCACTAGGTTGCGGCTCTCTTTGGCTAGTATTCGCACCTCTTGTATCGGCTCTACTCCTCTTTAAGCTTCGCACAGTCTCATCTTCGTTTGATTCATGAAGCTTCCTCATTTTGTGTTGCAGGTTCTTTTGTTGCTCAACCGTCATCACATCACCTCTACTCATGCATGGAGTCATAGACTCTGCCAATGCAAGTGCTTTCTTTTATATTCACATATGAAAACAAATATTGGTTTAGTCTTTAGTAATAAATCTTAAAAACATTAATAACATAAGTAATTTACGTACCAAGTTAAAATATACCTTTTTCCAAACATCACTGAGACCATCTCCTTTGTTGTTTCCTTGACCGCTTTGAAGTATTCTCATAGATTTCGGATCAATATTAATTACATTTGGATGACCAAAATGGCGATACCAATCCAAGTAATCTTCTACGGCCTCTTTTGTGCCCAAAGATGGATTTACCTCCTCCATTTGGATTTGGTATCCCGGTTTATGGCGGTTGTTCCAAACCGCGACCGAAGGCGTTGGGATGTAGTTGAGCACGATGCTTGGGCCTTCGATCATGGAGCCATTCACACACAATTAAAGGCTTCGATTGTTACCTTGGTTTGGACATAGCCATATTGGCGGAGAGTTCGACGAGGGTTGCATATCACAAACCCAAACGGATGGTACAAAGGCCCGTTGTAGCCTGCCACGTCCGAGAATTGACGTAAATGTTCTACTACTCCATCATCAACTATGTCAATCTTCACATAAGGATCAAACACCACATCTTTTACGGTGAAAGCATCAATTTCACTTCTCTTCTTTGCTATTTGTACTTCTTTACGCTTTGACTAAGTACCGGTGAATATGAATTTCTTTCCTGTAGGTCCAATAAAATCACCGCTCCACTCCGTCTTAGGAACCAGGCTCAGAAAGTGATCATAGCCCCATGCCTATGAAGATAATAAATATTAATATAAGATAATGCGTAAAGTTTTTTTGAAGTTAAACATTGAAATTCCAACAATAAATTACCTGAAGAAGACCACTATTCCCGGCAATCTCAGTACCTCTAACCCTCGAAGCTTTTCTAAGGTTGGAAAGTAGGTAAGCGAGGGTGGAAGTTCCCCATGAATATTCATGCGTCTTCTGGAGATCCTTCAACCACTGTAGAAAGTGAGCGTTGACCCTATTTCCTGAGTTGTCAACGAAGAAGATGGTACCAAGCATATATAACAGATACGCCCTGGCTGTACGCATAGCTCTAGTTTCATCTATGACGACCCCATCCTTTTCCAATTGCAGGGTTCTTCCAAACTTCTCCCTCAGACTACGCAACAAAATCTTCTTGGTCATACCTAAACCTTTATTCGGAACTTCACCCGGTTTATCTCCAGCAGCCAGTTTAAACTCTAACTCGGCTTCTGTCTTCTCCCATCCAAGTGTGTCTTTAACAAGGACACATAGATCACTCCAAGATATGTTGTTGTAAAAATCTTCATACACGGCTTTTCCTTCAACTTGTAAGTCAAGAATTGACTTGACATCATCCGACGTTATTATCATCTCGCTGAATGGGAGATGAAACGTGTCGGTTTCAGGCCAATAACGTTCCCTGAAGGCTGTGCAGGTAACACTGTCATATTCCAACATAGAATTGGTAATTCCGGGAGCTAATCCTGTACCATTTACGAGAACACGAACAACTTTACATTCTTCAGCTAACGGCCAATGTTGAGCCCTTTGACGAATCAATTTCTTCACGGCCTGTGTATGATCCTACAAAGAATAAAAACAACTTTTTTAATCAAAATCGTACCAACAAGTTATAACTTGAAGTTAAACAAACGAAAATTTAACAAAACAAGAGAAGTTTTTAGATTAATACCCTAGTCTCAGCAACTTTGGCAGCCCATGAATGCGGATAACCAAATAATATTACAGACCTGTCTGGGGCCTCACCTCAAAGTCTTCCATTCTTCTTCTTAGGCAACAACACGTCTTTGCCTTTGGGAATATGCTTGCCTTTCGGTGATGGTTTCTTCCTTGACTTTTTTTTCCTTCACTTGAGGTTGAGTAGAAGCAACAACAATTTCTTTACCTTTTCCTTGATCGACAAATTGTTCTTTGTCCGTCTCTTCTTCATCACATTGTTCCTCTTGTGGTGGTTCTCTAATCACAAGCGCAGCTCCACTCACCACTGGTAGATCTTCAGAGTCTTGGAAAACATTATCTTCCTCTTGAGGTAGTACTTATTAAGTAGAGCTACCACCCCCTACCTCAAAATTCTTCTTCTTCTTATCGTTCTTCCTCAAGCCTCTATTATCTATCCCTAAATGAACTTCGTGGCGAGGGGTTGGAGTGTAATCAATTGGTGTTAAATTATTACCCCTCTTGTTCTTGGGTTTTGCTCTATCCTTATTCCTACAACATACAACCAATACAAGTTAGATAATTTCCAAACAGTTCAACACAAACAATCAATCAAAAATTTAAAAATTCAGAATTCTTTACGGTTGGGAATTGACAATCCGACACAACCGTAAATAATCATCAAGAAAAAAATTGAACTAACAAAGAGAATTTACGGTTGGGAATTGACAATCAAAACCAACCGTAAATAATCTTCAAAACAAAAAATTTGAACTATCCAGGATAATTTACGGTTGTCAATTAGAATCGAATCCAACCGTAAGTACAAATTTTTCTTTGAGTGCAAAATAGTTTACGGTTGGGTTCAGAATCGAACCCAGCCGTAAAATATCATCTTCATCTCCTTCCTTCTGATTTACGGTTGGGTATTTCAATAACCTGAATGTAAAATTTAAAAGAAACCAGTTACTGTTGGGTTCCCAACCGTAAGTTCTTGAGAACATATATTTACGGTTGGGATTCTAATCGAACCCAACCGTAAATGTTTCTGGAAACCTAATTTTTGGACTTGAAATCAATCGTTCTAACACATTACAATCATAAAATGGAGAAAAATAGCATGTGTTCTTGTAGAATCATACCTCATATACACCATTGGTTGTGGTTGGGGAGTTTGATCGCCTTTAACACCGATTTCTTCTTCAATTTCTTGATGAGTTGGGTTTTCTTGTTTGATTGTTTTGGATTCAAATCACTGCTACCTTCTATACCTTTAGTAGAGCTTGTCATCTTGATGAGTTAGGTTTTCTTCGTTTGATCGACGATTATAAATTTTCGAATCGACGATTAATCGAAGACGATGAATTTTAATGGAGAATGAAGGTGAAATGGAGAAGGAATATAAATCAATTAATGAGAAAGAATGTCTACGGTTAGGTTTTAATGAATTGAAGAGGGCAAATTAATTTTTTTATGAAGACAACAGTAATGTGGACATTTACTATTGATATAGGATATCCCATATCCAAAATTTAGGTTAATCTTCAACCATGGAAAACCCCTCTATTGAAATGGAAAGCCCCTATATAAGGCTTCTAGGCTCTCCCTTTGGAGCCAATTTTTTTGTAAATAATTTGTTTTTCCTTTCGTTACCTTTCGAAGATGAATGGAGAAGATAAGTATAAGTTATTATCATTTTATTATATTATAGTATTTCTCCCAACTGTCCCATATACTGATTACTGTACACAGTCGAATCTTGCACAATATAGCTGAGTATTTCAACAAAAATCCAGTCAATTTCTGCAAGTTTCAGCTAAATATTGCAAGAAATATTTGATCATTTTCATTAAATTCGGATGAGTTTCTTGAGAACAACCCGAAAAGCTTGAAAAAATTATCAAAATCCATTAGAAAATGAAAGTAATCTAACGGATCAGAAAGCAGTGACTCAGTTTCATAGATGTCCAAATCATCAGATTAATTCCAAGAAACTGAACAAAAAGAACAGTGACACCTTTTAACAAAAAATTACTTATATTACAACAAGCGTGAATTACAACTTTACCCACCAGTGTACTCTTAGACAATTTTACCCCCAGTCGACTTCATTTTTGTGACAATTTTAGGGTAAAAATGTACTTCAACTTGGCATAAAAATCGCAACGGAAGACCACCTCTGTACCCCTCACACCTTCATGGTATTATCTGAATATGTAATGGCTCCCCGCTTGGCTAAGAAGGGGAAGCCTGTTATATACTAAGGTAAGATGTATACAGACTATTCACAAAACCTCCTTCTCAAGTTTCAAAACAGCCATAAAGGCTTCTTGGGGTACATCAACTTTACCAACTGCCTTCATTCTTTTCTTTCCTTCAGCCTGTGTACCACGATAAACAGATAACAAGAATTACAACAGAAGAATGGCTGTAAATTTTCAAACACATTTTATTTTGTCAACCTAGAAGAACCTGAATCTAATAGGATAAGGTAGAAAGATGTTTTCTTATCAACACTTCCATCATGTTACACATAAACTAGCATATGTGCATTAACAAAGTTGTAAGATCAAACTATGAGAAATAGTTAAATGGGTTACCTGTTTCTTCAGCAACTTCTTCTTCCTCGTAATGTCACCACCTACAATACAAAGAGGAATAAAGAGCGTTGTAGTAAAAAAATACTCAGTTTGAAAGAAAATGATACAATTCTCCCTGAGATGGGTATCAACGTTTAGGAAATTCTTAAGAAATAAAGCACTCGCTCTGACAACAGAAATTGGTCTACTGACCAGGAAACATCCGTTACAAATGATTCATCTTACCATAACACTTGGCTGTAACATCTTTCCGTATGGCTGATAATGTTTCACTAGCAATCACCTTGACACCTATGCATGCCTGTCATGGATAACATAATCATGCACAACAGTACACATGATTAGAAAAGGTAACAGAATACATACATCGTGAGGTCCATTAGAGTAGTAATTTAACTAAGCCAACCATCAGCTCCATGCTAGCATATAATCACAGTATAACATGATGTTTTTTGCTAATATACGGTGCACACACATATCATTAAGCTAAAATTATTAGCAAAGTATGACCGTTTTGAGTAGGTGGGCCATCTTAACCAATTTTCACACATCCAAAAATGTTTCATGCGGTGGATGATTGGAGTACAGGGTTTTATTGAACAAGTAAGCTGATCTTATTGGCAAAGTATGACCCGATTGATCAAGGACCATCTAAATCAATTTTAATACTTGAAAATACGATTCAGCTGAGGATCTTTAGGTTCCAATGCTTGAGAATCTGCACTTGTCCAAATTCAAATAATAAGGGTCCTCTAAACCAACTTTCATACATCAAAATACGCCTCAGCCATGAATGACCAGATTTACATTCTCGAATATGCACCTATCCAAACCGAAAAATAGGAGGAAATTCTAGGATTTATCGCCAGATAAAGTATGTTTACACACACCACCTTGGCTGATCAATCCATACTGTGTTCTTGTCCAATGAGAGACATTGGCTAACAAGCGTTCCAGTGCAATATCAAAGGTTCATGTATGTATCTCTAAAATAACTAAGAGAAAGAACCAAAAGCTGGTGAGAAGAGGAGAACTGTAAGAAGCTTCAAAGAGAAGAAGAATGATTATAGTATCGCCCTCTCTCCTTAATTGATCATGTCTGTATCTCTGGAACAAAAGAGTTTCTGTAATCTTCAGTCTAAATGAGGTTGCAATTCAGATCCAAAATGATACAACGATATCTTGGATGTGCATCTCATGGTTTATTTAAGTACCTGGATGCGCATTCAAAACGAATCTTGGTGATGCACCAGTGGCCAATGGGAAGATATGCGAAACAGAGTTTTAGATTAAGAGATTCAATTGATGTTCAGAAACTTAATTGACCAGATGTTGGTTAGATACGGATTCTTGTTGTTGTGTATCTCAGCCCGTGATACCTGGTTACCAAATTAGTTAGGATGTGAAGTCTTCTAACTATCATGTTAAGAGTTTCTGAAGAACAGTATGCAGTCTTACTGCAGCACGAATTTGAAGAACGGAACTCACTTGTATGGGTACTTTAAACATCTGGCGTGGTATAATCTCCTTTAGCTTTTGCGTCAACGCCCTTCCTATGGAATAAGCCTGCAAAACATATTTCATGGTAATGTCAAACAACAGTTTTACTGGCACTGTAAGGTACCACTTCAAATAATTTTGTTAGCACCATGACAGATATTTTATATTTTTTAATAACCTGGATAATGTGGCAGCAGCTATTAGACTACACTGTTTGGTTAGATGATCATGTTATCATGCTATCTTAAGTAGAGAACCAGGGAATATAACAATCAGTTGGAGGGAAGACGAATATGAACAATTAAACAAGCTATGATGAACAACTATAGACCCAAGAATTAAAGACATCCGAAAATGCCCTTATGTTAAGACAGCATTTACTTATTTGGCTCTAATTTTATTGCTATAATCGGTAATAATTGAATCCATCTATTGAGAAGCTAATACTTTATTCCCCCATCCAAGTACAATTGTGTAATCAGGATTTCATAACAGTTGTCATTCCTCTGGTCATTCTCGCATTGTTCTGTAGCACCATGAACACTACTTTGGTTACACGTAACTGGACCAATGGGCTATTTTTCTTGAGAAAATGATTGCTTAAGTTTACATTCAGTAAGCTTAATGTCGATTGGTTGGGAATAAAAAATACAAAGTTGAAAAAATTTCAGAATACGGTTATGATATAATAACTTTGAGTCTTTCACTAGGGACTTAATTTCAAAATCAAGATCAGGAATTAAATCACATAGTAGTCCGGCTTGGCAAACCAGGACCTTTTACATACATGGTAGATCAACTCTTACAGTCCACCACCATCTAGAGAGAGGTGCGCCCAAAACAACAGAGGAAATTAAGCAGCCCTATTGCACAATACTACAACGTATAAAATGTACTAAGTCTGGTACTCTAATTATTTAATCTTATAATCACCTTATCCTTATGGACGATGGTTGCCAAAGGTTCCACTCGCTCCCCATTGATCTGGACATCAAGTTTTACCAGATCACTTTCTTGGTACCTATAAATTAAGCAATTGGAGAAAATCAACAGATGCACATTGAGCGAGTGGAACCACAGCAAAGACTAGGGACACGCATTACAGTTATTCAACCACAGCAAAGACATCGTAGTTGAAAAACGAAACCGAATACAATTATCAATCAGTACATTTAGAATATCTTAGCAACACTAGGACACGCATTACACTTATTCAACCACAGAAAAGACATCGTATCTCAAAGGTAATTCATCAATTCCTAGATGTGATCCAGCACGGTTTGCATGCTTTCCTGTATATATGCACGCATGTTAGTTCAAATGAAACAAACATCACGTCATAATAACTATGGGCGTTTGCATTCATCAGAAGGTAACAATCAGTTAAGTTCCCGATAGGCTGACAAACTCAAGTTCATTTGCGGAGGCGCGAGACACTGGAGATAAAGTAAGGCTTGTCTGAGAAAGAAAGGGATGTGTAGTGTCTGATAAGATGACACACACCATAACAGCAGATGCCTTAGTTCAAATAAAATAAAAAATATCCAACTAGAACTCAAGAGATGTTCAAATAGTAGATATAAAAATGCAAGTATTGACGCACTACGCATTTGCCCTTGGACATCATTAACAAGCATGTACCTATAGAAAAATAGCTGGATTTTATGATGCAATTGGACATTGCTATTCATGGTTCTACAAATACAAGTGAATTTTTTAAAAATGTAATCACTTTCATTTATCCCAGAAGACACCACATAATTAATTAGTTTCTGTGAGGCTTATCATATTAAAATTAATCTTAAGTAAGCTATAATCAGCATGCCATGCATTACCCAATGAAAGAGTACTCCATGCTAGCGTATCCCTTGCTTCTGGACTTGAGCTGATCAAAGAAATCCCCAACCATCTGTAAAATGAATACAAAAAATATTCCAATCTCCCGAGTCAGCAATGGACAAAATCTAAACTACTTGTTTTTCAGTGAAAGAACTTCATGTCATTCACCATTTCTAATTATTTATAAAAGCCGAGATGTTTACCTCTGCTAGTGGTAATTCATAGACGAGGGATGCTCTGTTCTCGGTTATATATTTCATTTCTTTAAACTCGCCTCTTCGATCTTGAGAAAGTTCCATTAGAGGACCAATATAATCTTTTGGAGTAAGCATTTCAATCTACAAAATGTTTCCAAAATCAGTAATAGGTTTTACAGATAGCCATCTCAAGAGATATATCTTGAATGGATAACAAAATAACGTAATCTTAACCAGAACTACAAGACCTTGACAATTGGTTCCTCGATAGACTTTCGCTTTCCAGGTTCAGGAAGCACCGACGGATTTGAGCAATCAACCTAAATCAAATATATATGATAAGATACGCAATGCAGCTTTTTTTCGAATTGAATAGGAAGTTGCATCCCTCTAAAAATTAAGTAAATAGGAACCAAAATAAAGATGCACTTAAGACCCATAGTTGTTCAGCCCCAACAACATATTAAAGTAATAGTATCATAAAACACAAAACAAAAAGGATATTAGAAAAAACTTTATTCCTCCCTTCCTTCGTCAATTATGAAAGGTACAACCTCAAGAGTCAAGATTAAGGTATAGCATCCTCGAGGTCAAGGGGATGATGCCACACCATTATCTATGATTAAGGTAAAGCATCCTCGAGCCAACTTTATTCTTAATCAAATTGTAAAGTTTGAAGAGGAGTTCTTTTGGCAAAGTACTTAGCTTGCCCTTGGCCTCCACTCTGTATGCAAGCTATGTTTAATCGAAATGCTCCAGTTGTGTATGAGAATCATTGCCACCTTCATGAGTATGAACCCCAGCAGCATGTAACTATGCATGTTATAATTCTATACTAAGTCTAGTTTCCTAATTTAGTCTGATAAACTTTCTATGTTTTCCTCATTCATTATGACTTCTGTAAGGATTTTCTTCTGTGGTGGTAAGTTTCAGATTATAAAGGGACCACAGTGGAAATCTGATAATAAAATAATACTTGGGTGAGAGGATGCCTGACCTATCCAAGCTTGGAAAACTTAAGCTGTTTTTTGTCCCCTTATTTATAAGTGAAATCCACAAGAGAGACATTATTGAGATATGGCCACAGGAGGAGGACAAAAACCTCCCAAATACTAGTCCCAAAGCATGAAAACAGCAAAGAAAACCACACGTAGAAAGTTTATCTGTCAGCTTTCATAGAGAAATAAAGTAATGATGATACATGGAACATGGAACATGTGACAAATAATACTTCAAAATAATTAATTACAGAGGAGAAATGAATGACTGAGAACTTACAATATCACCATTGACACATTGCACTCGGTATACGACACTCGGTGCAGTAGTTATCAAGTTCAAGTTATATTCCCTCTCAAGTCTTTCCTGAAATGTAGAAGTTTATTAGGAGTAATATGTGGTTGGAACACAGCAATAAAAAGTGATAACATTATGACATACAGTTTCAATATCTTGAACAAAATCTAATTTCTATTGGGGCTTCAATAACAAAGAAATAAGATTCCTCAACTAAAAAAGGAGATTAATGTAAAACCTGTGATTCGAAAAAGAAATATAATGCCATCATATGCAATAAGATATTTATGTAAGACTTCTAAACTATTTCTAACAGTAAAAGAAAAAGAAAAATTACTCCCCAAATACAGAATGGAAATTTAGAATCAGGTAGCTCAAACTTTGGTTAGTTGTATAAGATCCAAAACAATTGTTACCCACCCAAATCTTAGATGGCTAACAAACTATAATTTCAGCAAACTCAACCTTTGTTTCCTACTTCCCTCTAATTTGAGCCTGTACTATTCGTAGATATTAGAGGTAAGATTGGACTCCATAGGAGTAATCTAAATTAAAAAAATGTCTACAAGATTTTAGAATATGCATTTTAATATTATATTGTAAAAAATGATGTTTAACTGATTAACTCTACGAAATACGTAATTAACAGCTTTGCCAGTAAAATGATTCACCCCAAAATCAGAAGGTTGGTCAACTTAAGGTAGAAGCTCTAGTAGCTGGAAGATTTGGCATATCAAGTCAAGTTTTGCCACCTCTACTTATCCCCCATGATTTTCTCATCTGCCTTCGGCATAGGGTTTCTTTTCTGTTCACGTATGGTCTATCATTGTTTTGCTTGGTCTTTCCAGATTTGTTAAGGGCGTGTAACTGTTAATAAGCAAAACAAGCGATAACTATCTTAAAAAAACATAATCATGCAATGTATTTGGTCAATCACAGCAAAATGATACACTAGCTTTCATCTCATATCCCAATAAAAAGCTTAAGGTTGACAAATGTATTCCCCAAAATAGTTGTCAGAACCCAAATAGTTAAAACATCAATAAACTCTAGAAGAACACTATTATTCACTATTCATGTGCTATCATTCCCGGCATCAGTAACTTGATCAAGCAATAACAATAGTAAAACACTCATAAATTACAAGAATTATACAGACCTGAACAATTTCCATATGAAGAAGGCCTAAAAACCCGCATCTGAATCCAAATCCCATTGCGCTAGAACTCTCAGGCTCAAACTAGAAAAGTAATGATATATATCAGAGACATGCAATAATTGTTGAGTAAAAATATATATAAAAAAAAAAACTAAAAAAATACATGTTACACCAGTGAGTTACAATACTGATAGTTTTCAATACTGTCTAACATTTTGTCAGTCATGGGTGAACCTAAACAACTCACCAACATAATTGAAGAAGAGTTACTTGCCTCAAGTTAAGGTTTATGTCGGTGGATGTGAATTTAACTATTTTCTTAATTGATTACATTTTCCTTTCCTATAATTTCCTCTCTTTAAGTGAGGGCAACAGTACAGTAAATACCAGGTGTTTCCAGCATCTCATACTATAAGTAATGCTTCTTATGAAGTGCTTGAATAATGATGTCCCTACAAGACAACATCATTATGTACGAGCTAAAAACGAACTGACCCACACAATTTGCGAATTAACTAAAAGTATTACATGTTAACTTTACGTATCCATACCAAATTTAACCTTCCAAATTGGACTCACCCTTAAGGCTGCATCGTTTAGTTGCAGCTTATCTAGTGCATCGCGCAACTCAGGAAACCTACAAAGAAAATGCAGTAAATCAACACTTTGGGCCAATCAAATTATAATTAAAAATCTCAAGTAGTTACAAGAAGATTAATACTGATCAGCGTCAACTGGAAACAATCCACAAAACACCATAGGTGTAGCTTTCTCATATCCGGGCAAGGATTTTTCAGCTTTTCTACCATAATTTGTGACAGTGTCACCCACTCTTGCATCAGCGACCGATCTTATAGATGCTGAAAGGTAACCCACCTGAGAGTTACACGACACAAAATAAAACATGAGACTAAAATTTGAAGTGCTAATCACTTATTCTCGGAGAATCTCTACTTCTTTGATGAGCTTGGAATAAGAAGCCTGATTATTCATGCCACACTACTTTCAATTACTATCATATCTCACCTTAGAAAATTATTATAGCGACAGTTTCATTAAACCTTTTAATTAGCCTGAGTAGAGATAAACCAAAATGGCTAGCTATGCCTATACTGATCTTTTGGTGGGATACCATGTCTTTTTCCAGTATCTTTCCCAATGCTTAATATCTGGAGAGCCCTAATTATACTTCAGTTGAACTGTAGGCAAATAATGGTAAGTCATGCTCAAGATACAGTCGATTCATCCCTGGATATGTTTATGAAAAATTCTGAGTTATACTTTCGCACAAGAAAAACCAATACTCTAAAAAAAACGATTCATATGTTGCTAGTTCATCAAAATAAAGGCATAACTTCACTTGCATAGTGTAGATTTAACCTCAGAGTTAGAGAGTAGTGAAGACATAGAAGATGAGCATACACATGATAAATAAACTATAAACCATTATCATGGAAGCTTTTTACCTCACCAGCATAGAGTTCATCAACTTGCAATTGATTGGGCGATAAGACCCCGATTTCATCAGCATAATAGTCCTGTAGTTTAAGAGTTTGATTATTACAAACATTTATAGTACAAAAAGAATTTAAAGAAAGTTTGTGACATAGCGGAAGCGATTAAAAGTAGCCTGCCTTCCCACTGGCCATAAAATATATCCTGTCACCCCTCTTTATTCTCCCATCAATCACACGAAAGTATGCAATGACACCTCTGTATGGGTCATAGTAACTGCAAAAGGAATAGCAAGCACATTCATAACGAAACGGCGAAGAGATACACACAGACCAAGATATAAATGGACATAAAATCTTGATGCGCTCCAAAGATAAAGAAAAACACATTTTGCTAAATTAAGAACCAAATGAGGTTACTTGCCATCATGTATGTCATAGTTACTCCAATAGAGTCAAGTGATACAAGATCTGTTAAATCACCAGAATCATCTATAAGCTATAAAACAATAGAAAATCTGAAGCCTACTTTAGGAAAAAAAGAGTTGTCGCAAGTTCCAACACCCGCAGATGCAAGGCAAATACATAGAGGTGAAGTAAAAAGTTTAAGCATCTAAATAAGCTTTAAATATCTAAGCCATAGAAACGTCTTCATACCCTTAGTCTAATTTGTTAAATGTGGACATGTTTCATTAACCATAAAATAAGTATTTAAAAGAAACCACATATGCAGCGTTACACGTAAGTGGGTGCAACAGTAGTTGAGGTTAAGTTATGTTATTTTTACACTCTAGTTGCATGTTACCCCCTGGTGTAAGAAAAAATGTCACCCTCACTACAGAGATGCTTTATAAATTGACCCCTAGCAATACGTGTCATATGGTTCAAAAGTGGTAAAAACAAAAGAAACAAAAGAAACAAACCCCCAACTTGAAATTTACAGCCAAATATTGGTGCAAATAATTTCGTGCAAATTCCTAAAAACATCCAAAGAGATTCCAAGCTTAATAACTGTCTGGGGCAGAAAAAAAATCATGCGAAAGGCGCAGTAGGAAGCCACAGAAAATACCTGTCAAAAATGAGAGCCCTAAGAGGATTTTCAGCAGTATCCTGAGGTGGTGGAATTTTTTCAACAATGGCATTCAGAATGTCAGTTATACCTATTCCTTCCTACAAAAGGACCAAACAACAAAAATAAATAATGAGAAGGTGTGACAACTTCAAGATTTTCTTTGTTAAGAGTTAAAGAGAATTGAGAGATGCTTGGAGTGAAGTATTTAACTGTGACTTGTGAGATAAAACATAAAACATTAGGCGCTCGTGTAACATACTAAATTCATTCCACACCAACCTTAGCTGAGCAGCGAATAGCATTACTACAATCCAACCCGATAATCTACAAGCAAAGACGCCGCATCAATGTTAACAGATTTAGAGATTTAAGATTATCACCTTTTATTTAAAGGATCATTTAACCAAAAATTAAAGAGTTACGAACATACTTAAGGACCAATACCAAAAATCCATCGATTTGCTCATGTTTTAATCTTCTTATGTTAATTATTTTATCTCAATATTGTCCTTTATCCTACTGGTTTTGGTCGGTATCACCAACACAGAATTTTGGATAAAGAAAAACTTAGAGATAATAAAATATACTACAATATGTTGGTTGATATTTGCCAATATAGATCGCTATCAATTGCTACTGATACCGATACGACGCTTTCGATATTCGGGCATGTCGACCAATACAGCAAATGATGAGCTAATGAGACTCGACCGAAATATCACAGGTCTTGATTAGTTAAAGGAACAGAGTCAATGGTTTTCATGCGCAGGAACAAAAAAACTAAGAAAATTATTTCCAGTAGTAAGAAATCAATATGGTGATGATATGACCCAGCAGTATATATAAGTATAGAAGCCTCGAGCAACATGCATCAGCTTTTACCCACATCATGTTCTCACCTACGATGAACAGCGAGTAATAGGGACAACATAGGCGACAGATATAACCCATTATAAAAACAATCGAGAGGAAAAGCTGTTGCCAAAATGCCAGGACCCTATTTGAAATCTGAAGTCTCTAAGAAAGAAGCTTCAACTATTAGCACACATGTCTTTAATGAACACAACAAAAGACCAAGCGTGAGTTGACATGCAATACCTCTTCAACCTCTCGTGCGATACGATCTGGCTCAGCACCTGGAAGATCTATTTTGTTCAAAACCTGTCAACATGACAGATAAGGTAACCAAAACAAACCTCGATTTCAAATATGTGCCCACTTCATGGTTAAAATAGATAACAGTTTTGCATGTGATGGTTTTCTTAGAAGTTTAACTATAGAATAACGCAATCGAATAGATAAAAGCAGATTGAACTCTTGGAACAATAGAATGCAGATAAATCGAGTCTAGGTAAAACCCAACACTCTTCTAAAATCAACTGATTATAAGTCTTAAGAAAGTATAATGTAAGTATGCCTTCTGTGGGACACGATAATAACTATTCATACTAGAAAGAAATCCCTAGGAAAAGAAACGCAAACTAAGAACTGGAACACCCTTCTAATTTCTAAAGAATAGAAACTAGAATATCCTATATATAAAAAATAGACGTAAAATGCCCCTGCATCACATTGACCTTTTAAATTTTCGTTTATAATGTCAAGAATGAAAAATGATACTTCACCAGCAGTAACAAAAAGCATACCAGCAGTACCTTTAACAAATAAACTTCAAACAATGGGACGATGGTGCAAACATTCTACAAAAGAATGTAAACTTACAGGGATGATTTCAAGGTTGTTTTCCAAAGCCAGATAAACATTTGCCAGTGTCTGTGCTTGCACTCCCTGCATCAATATGTTTACATATTAAGAATTAACAATATTGGCACTTAAGAAAGCATGTTTACCCAGAGGTAGGATAGGTGCCAAAATCACAACTAGGTAGACCTTATATGTCGCAGCAGGATTTGATTTCAATCAGCAATAAGATTATAATTAAAACCATGAGCCAAACTGCATTACTTCCAGTGGTTTCTCAAAAATTAAGTCTGTATATAGAGAAAAGAAAATGCACCTGCGAAGCATCTACCACAAGAAGAGCACCTTCACAGGCAGCAAGAGAACGAGATACCTGTTCCGACACAAAATTGTAAGTAGAAAGGAAAAGGATGATACACCTCAAATGAATGATTTTAATTTATTCGCTCAAAGCAAGGATGTTTTAAGAAATATAAAGTTAATAAGAAATCATTAGAAATATTTAGCAATTTTAGCGAATCACTTAACTCAACGTTACAAACTTATATATCATAATCGGGGTTTCACCAAAAATAACGTGAGCTGTGATGGTAGGGGCAAACGAAACTTATAAGCAAGTAATTGTAAAGGCAGAACCTACACAAAAGCATAAAAAGAAGGAAAAAAAGCATAGCTTCCTAAAGATTATACCCATATCCATATTAGTTGTTAAGCAGGCGTCAGTTTGCAACATTTTCAGATTTCCATATTGTCTCCTTTACAGTTTGGTATGGTCTTATAAATTTAATATCTATAACTAATCAGTAAGCATGGTAAAGTATGGTAACTTAGTTAGTATGTCGAAATCGTATTACAAGGAAAGAAAAGAAAAAGTGTATCGGTACATTACCTCATATGAGAAATCAACATGCCCAGGTGTATCAATTAAATTCAGACAATAAGCCTTGTCCTCAAAAAAGTAGCGCATTCGAGCTGCCTGAAAGAA
>JAJJMC010006198.1:1968264-2100736 GCA_023531435.1 Papaver californicum | reverse complement strand
CCCCCCCCCCCATGGGGGGGCCCCCCCCCCCCGGGGGGGGGGCAAATTTGACGCTTTATCAGTGTTTGGATTATTACTAGTTAGTAGTTATGACACTTGAATATAGGAGCATAAGTATAAACACATACAAAATCAACCACAACACCAAATGACCCAGTTTAATATTAGGAATTATTCGGCAAGCATCGAGTTATTATAAACTACAAAGGTAGTAGTTCTTGAAAGTAAAGGCAAGTTTACGTTCAAGTTTTCAGACATTTGCTCAGATTAACATGTCTAAAACTGTTCAGACAAATCGTGCTGTTACATACTGGTCAGAACTTCAAACTGATTTAAGATACTTTACAGTGCCTCGAAAGCTACAGAACAAAAGGTAGTTCAATCAAATTTTCTTACATCTGGAGCTTACATGTTATTGGAAGATGATAAAGGAACTATTTTATAGATAAGAAGGATGAGATACGAAAGTGGCCATTGTATTGAGAAGCTTTATATTCTAATTTCTGAATGGTAACCGTATACACTGTCCTGAGAAATGAAAACCCCCAATCAGTAAACACAACGTGAGTTCACCAAAAACATACCTGTAATTTGATAGTGATACCCCTCTCTCTCTCTAGATCCATGTTATCCAGAAATTGCTCCTTCATTTCCCTCTTCTGTACGGTACCAGTTGCCTGTAGCAATTTATCCGCTAAAGTTGACTTCCCATGGTCAATATGAGCAATAATACAGAAATTCCTGATATTTGATATAGGAACCTGTGTCATTCAAGAAGAGTTTTTATTCAGATTCGAATTCCTGATAATTCCAAGAAGTCCATTCATAAAAAGCAACATTAAATTCACATGGCCAAAAAACTGGGAGTCTAAGATAACTCTTACTAACAACGACAGAAAACAAATATCATATTCCTCTCGTGATAAAAACTCGTGATAAGCTTGACTTGAAAGTGAGAAATGATTCAGGTAGAACCAAGTCCTAATCTAACCTTCCCCACCCCAACTCAACCTGCTGACTAAACAAGCCAGGTTTGCACATTGCCTGACCATGAAATATCAAGGTGAACAACTCCAGTGGATTCAATTTCAAACTTGTACACGTTCATGTATAAATACGTAGTTCAGTTTTTTCAGGTTGTGTTTTGGTAATGTGAGATTATAAAAACTGGAAACTAGGGTTAACACGGTGGTGTTGCAGAAGCCTTTTCAGAGTAGGTAATGCTAGTACTGATGGAAAGAGGTATAATGATGCTAAGATGTTTATTGAAACTACTACCCAATAATAAAAATGATACTCAAAAAATGCCTAATTGTAAAATGAGACAGCAAGTGGTTAAGAAAAAGAAGTAAAATAGACCTTAGAAAGACGGTCTTGTCCGACATCAATATCAGCATCAACTCCTCCTCCTCTTCTTGATTGTTGTGTTCCGGATGCTTTACAAACAATAAGCCTAACTTTCCTCCTCCTTTCGCAGTTCTGAGCAGAGAATAAGTTGTTGTTTTTGCAGAAACTTCCTCGATGGTTATGAAGAAGTTGGTGTTGTTGCTGTTTATAAGTGTTGTTGGGGTTTACAACAGAAGACAAGGGATTTGTGAAATGAAGCAATCCTCCTGTTGCCATTCCCAAACTTTCGATTTTAAAATTTTCTAGAAATTGAACTGAATTGAGCTACAAAAAGCCGCTCTAGTTATGCATGTTTAGGGATTTCTTTTCCAGTTCTGCTTCTGCTTCTGCTTCTGCTTCTGCTTCTTGCTTCTTGGGTTTTATGTTATCCTTTCGTTGTGTAGTGAGAGACTGAGAGTCCATAGTGATTCGCTGATCTATTCGCGAATAGCTCAGAATTAGTTGGGAACCCAGTGGTGAGCACGCGACATTATCAAAAGAAGAATGGTTCTATTCTAAACGAACTGTCCAAAAGACAGGCCCAAAACCGTATATCCCAAACAAAAAAAATGGTGAACCTTTTCAGGATGTTGCATCAGTTCATGGACTTTTTAAAAAGAGAGTATCTGAACCTTTTCAAGAACCATTGTTTCGTGTTATAGAGAACCTAAATGTTCCAGACGGCAAATTTCTAGATTTGCCAGGAGTTTGAATTCTGATTTTCAATGGCATAATAGGCGCTTGACTGTAACAAAGCATCTTGCTGCTAGAGTTCAATTGTTGTGAACAAGTTGATTCGTCTCATTAATAAGTTGTCAATTACATGATAAAATAATGTTGCATTGCAGTTTCTTTCCCTGGTAAAAAATTATGCGTAAATTACTAAATTCCGTACAGGTACAGCACGGTTTATTCTAGTAATAATAGTCTATAAGTTCAACCTCCTAGCTCTTTTGGCAGTATTAGTAGCGTTCATAAGATCCACCAACGAGGGAAGTGGACGAGGTACTGGAACATTCATTGACCTGTATAGCTTTCGCACATTTTCACCGAAGCTACCACTGGACAATGTTTGTCCAATGGAAGAAAGTGTTGGTGATACATCACGCTTTTTTACTACCACCTCACTCTTTTCCTCTTCTGAACCTTTAAATTGTACTTCACCAGAGTCACCCTCTAACAAGATAGTTTCTTTTTCTTCACTTTCAATAGAGGAAATAATATCCGGAGGGTTCTCCATTTTGATGCTTATCTTCATCGTTTCTTTGACCAATAAACCAGAATTTTGGAGGCCTTCTCTTGCTCTTCCAAATAACGTGACAGGGGGTCTTGTATTTGGAGGAGATAATTTCAATCGCATTTCTATGCTGCTACTAGACGATCCCATGTTGTTCTTAAGCTGAGGTTTACATTCTTCTGCAGAAGTCGGTTTTGGATGCTCCTCTTGATGAGAAGAAGATGCCACACAGCTAGTTACATGTGAAGACTGAGTAGGAGCTACTTCTGAACCAATATCTAGAAGCTTCCAAAAGAGGATCATCAGAAGCTACCTTTGAGCCGTAAGAAGGTTGTTTTCTAACATAACTCAACTCCATTGCTCGACAATCAGGCGTTGTTGAAACAACTCTCTTGGGTTGCAGAAGTTGCAATGCCCATTCCAGTTCTTCACGCGATGAGTGCATTGAATAACAAACATGCCAAACACCAAATGCATCTCTATGTGCCTCATTGTACCTCTGTTCTTTTGCCAATCAATGATCTCTATACTCTCCTCTTCACATGCATACCACTGTGTGGAGGGCCGGATAAAGAGAGGGTCGGGTTGAGAATCAGCCCTTGCCTCTATTATCTTAGCTTTTGCTCTTTCATATAGTCTTGGCCCTTGGGAACCCTACAAACACATGGAAACGTGGAGATGAATCATCAGACAGGATCTCTGGAGCTAAGAGTGTCAGAGCTTGGTAGAATTCTCCATTGCTGGTTTTATCAACGTATATCTTACACCCAAATGTTCGAGCTACTTCAACAAGTATTTCTTCTTGGTCTAGAAGATCACATGATAGATATACAACAAGAGCATCTGGGTGCTTCCATATGCAATTGATCACCTGCTTAAATAAACTCCTGTTAAAAGATTCACTGACTTATGGATTTCTGAAGTTAACATGTCACATAATTACATAGCAGTTCCACTGAGACATTACAATATTAGGAAACAATCATTTTATAATTTTCCTGCGACAAGCCACTAAGAATCACATCTTTGTGTACTATATCAAGAATTTTCATGCACGTAAACCTGCTATTCAAAAGCTAGTTTCTTCATCATTTCCAACCCAACAAGTATCAGACTTTTATGCAACTGGGTCACAAAAGGGAACCACACTTCTTGCTGGAAAAAACATGGTTCGAGTAAAGTAGACAACAATTTGAGGACATTTTATCTCACATTTCAGAGGGTCAAGTGCTTTTAACTTCTGTTTACTGCAACAGATGATTTCTCAAAATAAAGGCTAGCAGATCTATTTGCTCATCAGTAAAGGAGCGAAAAACAGAGTTCTGATAATCCAACTTGGGTGGGTTGGTATACAAAAGTTTAGTAATGTGCCGATGTATATTACCGCATATTCAAGAGATAGGGACAGCAATATCTTTTTAGTGGTGGAGGTAGTATATTAATGTTATAGATGATTCTCACTGTTAAATCCAAAATCTCCATCCCCATTGTCTTGTAGAATTGACAATCTTTGTCATGAAGTCACATCATTAGACAATACTGTTACCAATATTAAAATACCTACACGATGAGTCAAACATTTTCAAAAAATACTAACAATCAGCCCTTGGGTTGATTCCAACTAGACCCTAGTTCTACAAGAGAAAGCTGTGAATATCACTTGGGAATGCGGTCACAATCCAAACAAAATATATCTATCAATTAACTATGTACTAAAACGTTGATGCAGTTTTAATTGCTGATAGATGTGCACATCCGTGAATTCTGTAGGTCTAAGAAACACACACAAGAAAAAGCTCAAAGCTTGACAAGAGAATGTAAAAGTAAGAATTGCAGTTCCTGTCAAAGCTGAGAAATACCTGTTGAATTGCAGAGTATTTGCTTGGAATCCTTAAAGAAGATTTCCCAAATGTGCAGTCCAGAAATACGTAATCAAGATGGCACTTTGGTTCTCTTCCTTTCTTGCTTAAATATTTCTCTGGTAGGTTTTGGAGACAGTCAAGGGTCAGCCTGCAGTCTCCTATGCAAAATATTACCAAAATTTCCTCTGAATATGTTTGGATGATGTTATAAAGAAAGCAAAACGAAAACAAAAAACACACAAGATTTACTTGGTTCATCCAAATTAGGCTCGTCCAAGGAAGGTGCGGTTTTCACTATGATTTCAAAAACAGAATTCCAGAGGAATACAACTATGATAATAATACTCATAACCCCAGATAGGGCAACTTGATATATATAGAGACTACTCAAAAAAATTGAGCCTCTTAAAAAATCTCATTTAATTTCCCAACGGACCGCCAGTCGGATCGGATCAAATATAAAATCGAGTCGTGTACTACCAGGCTCCACACAAACATAACAGAATAAAAACATCACGGCTCCTGCAAGAATCACAGAGAAGAAAATATAATTCCTCAACTGGTTTCCCAAACTAAAGATGATATGAATTAAAAAATTCATGCAAAAGAGCAATTGTACAGTGTTATACTTGCTAGCACTAACTCAAATGTTCGCCAGATGTATGAAATGACTGCGGAAGTTGTTACAACATTATTATCTCCCCCAGCTGCTAGAGAGCACTAAGTGAGAAGTCAAATAAATACATGTAACGATGAAGATAAGTGAAGATTCAAGATGTCATTTATTTGCAAATTAATCCATCAGCTGGAAGTGTAAGTGTACTGGGTTATGTGGCAAATATTACACAAGCAGTTTAACTTTTGGTTTTCGAGGCCACCAAACCAGTGATGGTCATCAAGTGTTTCATCATGTGAATGAACAGCGGGAAAAAGTGTCAACTTGTGTTCTGGCTCACGATTTCAATAAAATGAGGAGTCTTTAGAACATACAGACATTCCAATTCTGAAATTTTTTTGACAGAAATTATTATCTATTTTGCAAATGCATCAGCTGTGTGAACGGTTATTCATTTCTGCACATGTTGATGAAAATCGAAATTAAATTTTGAACTTAGAAAACTCCACGTTTCCATTGTACCAACTCTGCAAATTAAATGTTGCGTAGCTTCACCTGACATGTAAAAACTTCAATGTCTTTCTCGTGTAAATCCAAAGAAGCCCCCAGAGAAAAACAATCTTCTACTAAGAACCAAAGTGTATGCATAAAGCCTCATGAGTTATAACACTTAGGCCAAAATCTCTATTTTACACCAAAAAAACATCAAAAGAAGGATATTTTGACTCCCAAAGCGACACGAAATGTTGTTAACTCAACAAAGTTTCATGTAGGAGAAAATGAACTTATAATATTTTGTTTTTTGGTTTTGGTGGGAATGGATCTTAGGACCAAGGGTCACTAAGGAAACTAGCTCATTTTCACTTTTGTGAATGAACCTTTAGTCTCACATTGGAGAAACTAAAGATGATTTCTCTCCTTATTACAAGAAAGTTGCATCTAAGGGAGGCCCCTTAGGGGTCTAGACTATTTTGTGTATGGGAGAGGACCGAAGAACGCACGCTCGGGCTCGGGTGTGGCTGCGGGCCAACCAAGACTTATCCTTTTGGAAAAATTATTTCAAATTATTTCCTTAAATAATTTAAAACTAAATTAAATTTCGTTTTAATGTGGGGGCGTCTGACCCGATGAGATTTAAGCTAAATTAAAGAGAGAATAAATTGACCGTTTTAATTCCCTTTTAAACATTAAGACCGTGCTCCATGCACGGAATTGAATTTCAAACATTATGTTCCTGCTTCATGCACGAAATTGATTGCCGTTAAAACTATTCTCTTCTTCTGTCTATAAATGAAAACAATTTTTTTCATTTCAACTTACTCCAGAAGCAGCTATTATCATGTCTTCTTTTCCCCTCTTCCTGTTTTGTTATGCGCACTGCTTGTTTATTTCCCTTCCATCTAAATTGATGTTGAGTTCGTTTGAGGGTGACTAGTATTGTGCTTATACTAGTCATAAAGGGCAGTTCTATCTTGGACACATCTCCGGTGTGGGGGTATAGCATCTCTTATTTTTGAGGAGTACCCGCGGACTATTGTGTTAAGGACAATTTGCTGAGCAGGTGGCTCTGTCCATTGTGTGATATCAATTCAGAGATTTCATTAACCTTAACATCTTCTTCTGTTTAGTGCTTTATATTGTTGCAGAACCAACAATCTTAACACAATATCACTTCTTCTGTAACAATGGGTAAAAGTGATGTTGACATACCAGAAAAATTCAGTGGCAAAGATTTCAAAAGATGGCAATCCAAGATGTTGTTCTTTCTGAGTTTCCATATACTAGATGAATTAGTTCTGAAATCCTTTGATGAGACTTTGAATGATGCTGGAAATGAAAGGGAGTTGGAAAGTTGGGATAGACAGAACTATATGGCAAAAAATCATATTCTGAACTGTTTAGAAGATGCATTGTATGATTTTTACAATGCAAAAGACAACTTCTCTGCTTTTGATTTATGGGCTGCTTTAGAAGCAAAATACCAAACTGAAACTGCTGGAAGTAAAAAATTCTTGGTAGCCAGCGTATTATCAATGAAATTCTTGTTGAAGGTGTGGTAATAGATGAAACGTTTCAAGTGTCTGTTGTGATTGAGAAATTACCGTCTTCCCGGTCTGAATAAACGAAGATTGAGACATGAAACTGGTGAAGTCAGTATGGTTGATTTGGGTAAGAAGATTCAAGTGGAAGAATTATTGTGCTCCAAAGATAAGAACGTATCTTCCGCAAGGGAAATGTCCAACAAGGCTTATGTAATTGAACACAAGTCTTCCAATACTGAAAAGGGCGACAGCAGCAAACGCAACCCTAAGCCTGGTCATCACAAGAAAGGTATGTTTCAGAAACCCAAATCTGGCATTGGTAAAACTAAAGGTGTTTGTTATGTTTGCGGAACTCCTAGCCATATGACAATGCACTGTAGAAAACGTAAGGACTTTAATAATAAGAAAAACAATGTTAATTTGGTTGAAAACAACAAGAACGAGTTTTCTGGCACGGTGTCTGAAGTCAATTTGGTAACCAATGTGAGAGAATGGTGGGTAGACTCTGGTGCTACCAAGCATGTCTATGGAAACAGAGATATGTTCACCTCATATCAGAAGGTAGGGGAAGGAGATAAACTCTATATGGGTAACTCATCCGCAGCACAGGTTGCGGGAAAAGGCAAAGTTGGGCTAAAGCTCACTTCTGGCGAAACTCTCACACTGAATGAAGTTCTTCATGTTCTGGACATCTGCAAAAATCTTGTATCTTGTGGTGTTTTAGATGATAAGGGTTTTAAACTTGTCTTTGAATTTGGGAAGTTATTGTCACTAAGGGTAAGGGTTATAGACTGAGGGTCTCTACAAACTAAATGTAACCTCTATTGAAATGAATAAAATTGATTCTTCTGCTTATGTTTGTGTGTCATTGAATGTTTGGTATTGTATACTTGGACATGTAAACTATAAGTCAATGAATAAACTGGCAAGCATAGGCTGCATCACCCAAATTTAATTTGGATAATGAACATAAATATGAAATATGCGTAGAATAAAAATATGCTAAAAAACCTTATAGGAAAAATATTCAGAGAAATTATAAACCCTTAGAATTAATTCATACAGACCTAGTTGACATGAAATCAGTTCAAACTAGAGGTGGTAAGAAATGGTTTGTCACTTTTATAGATGATTGTATGAGGTACTGTCACATATATTTACTTAAAGGTAAGGATGATGCCTTAGAAGCCTTTAAGATGTATAAACTAGAAGTTGAAAACCAAATGAGTGCTACAATTAAAACTGTTAGGTCTGACCATGGTGGTGAGTATGTAATTCCTATATGAGATTTTTGCATAGAACACGGCATTATACACGAAGTAACCCCTCCTTATCCACCACAATCTAATGGTGTGGCTGAAGGGAAGAAACGAACCCTTAAGGAGATGATGAATGATATGTTAATTAGTTCAGGACTACCTGCAAACTTTTGTGTGTATGTGTGTGTGTGGGGGGGGGGGGGATCCTCTCAGCTTGCTATGTCAGAGTACCCTTTAAAGGATCAGACAAAACTCCATATGAGTTATGGAAAGGTAGCCAACCTTATTATGCATACTTTAAGGTGTTTAGATAAGGTGTACATTCCTCCACCTAAGAGAACCAAGATATGACCCAAAACTGTTGACTGTGTCTTCATAGGGTATCCTGAACATACTACTGCATATAGATTTATGGTTGTAAGTTTTGAAATATCTGAAATTGGTGTGAATACAATTATGGAATCTAGGGATGATGTGTTCTTTGAAAATGTTTTTCCATTGAAATCTGATTCTCGCATGATATGTGTTGATCCCCTAGATGTCCCTTCCACTAGTCAGACATTACCTTTAGAGGAAGATGATTTTGAATTTGAGCCTAGAAGAGGTAAAAGACTTAGAACTGAAAAATCTTTTGGGCCAGACTTCATAACATGCTTAGCTGAGACTGATCCACAGACTTATAGAGAAGCCATGACTTCTTCACAAGCTCCATGGTGGAAAGAATCTTCCATTAGTGAAATGGATTCCATTATACAAAATGGTACTTGGAAGATTGTAGATTTGCCTCTAGGGTGTAAACCCATAGGTTGTTAATGGATCTTCAAAAGGAAACGAAAGGTAGATGGAACTGTGAAAAATACAAAGCTAGATTAGTAGCTAAAGGCTATAAACAGATAGAAGGTGTAGATTTCTTTGATACTTATTCACCTGTTACGAGAATTACTTCCATTAGGATGTTAATTGCTATTGCTGCCATTCATAACTTAGAGATACATCAAATGGATGTACAAACAGCTTTTCTAAATGGTGAATTAGATGAAGAAATTTATATGGACCAACCTGAGGGATTTATAGTGAAAGGTTGTGAAAACAAAGTTTGTAAACTGAAAAAATATTTGTATGGTTTGAAACAAGCACCTAAACAGTGGCATGAAAAATTTGATCATGTATGATTTCTAGTGGTTTTAAAATCAATGAATCTGACAAGTGTGTTTATACTAAACTTGTGAATGATGCCTGTGTGATTGTATGCTTGTATGTTGATGATATGCTTATACTTGGTACAAACATGGATGTAATTAATTCCACAAAGAACATGCTAAATGAGAACTTTGACATGAAAGACTTAGGCCCCGCTGATGTTATCTTAGGGATGAAGATTAGAAGAAATTCTAATGGATATAGTCTTAGTCAATCTCACAATGTTGAATTTGTGCTTAAAAAATATAATCAGTTTGCTTGTAAACCTGCTTGTACTCCATATGATCCTAGTTGTAGACTCAAAGAATAAGGGTAATGGAGTTTCACAACTTGAGTATTCACGTGTCATATGAAGTCTGATGTATTTGATGAATTGTACGAGACCAGACATTGCTTATGATGTGAGTAGGTTGAGTAGGTATACCTGTAATCCAGGGCAGGAACATTGGGATGCACTTATTAGAGTGTTAAGGTACTTGAAGTACACTTTAAACTTTTGTTTAAATTATGAGAGATACCTTGCAGAGCTTGAAGGATTTTGTGATGCAAACTGGATATCATACTCAGAGGAGTCTAAGTCTATGAGTGGATATGTTTTCACTCTAGCATGTGGGTCTGTATCTTGGAAGAGTTCCAAACAGACATGTATAGCTCGATCCACTATGTGACAGAGTTTATTACGTTAGATAAAGCAGGAAAGGAAGCGCTTGGCTAAGATGCTTTTTAGTATACATTCCTCTTTGGCATAGGCCTGTGCCAGCTATATATATACATTGTGATAGTCAAGCTGCAATAGATAATGTTAAAAACAACAACTATAATTGGAAGTCTATACACATTCGTAGAAGACATAATTCTCTAAAACAACTAATCTCAACTGACGTTATTTCTGTTGACTTTGTGAGGTCTAAGGAGAATATCACGGACCCTTTGACGAAAGATTTGTCCAAGTAGATAGTTAGTAATGCATCGAGGGGGATGGGGCTTAAGCTCATTAAATAAACTTGCCATGAAGGATACCCAACCTTGCTGACTGGAGATCCCAAGATCAAGGTTTTGTATAAGAAAACTAATTTGTGGTGGGTTAAAATGAAATACTATCATAAAATTTCATTTTCTGTCCTTTCCCTATGGTGTAGACGTGATAGTGTGACTGCATGTGAAGGATGACTTTTTATTAAGTCTTAATGAGTTTTATAATTTCAATTTAAGATTGAAGTGGGGTGTAGCAGTAAACACTCTTGATAGAACTCACCTATCTGAATGAGGAAGCGGGCCGCTTCCTATGAGAATTGAGTTGATTCTCTAGAGCATTCTGAGAAACGGGATACGTCCAGGGCCAAAATGGACACAACGACACGAACTTGACAGCACCTAGAGTGATATCACACGTGGAAGTTATTGATGAACTACACCAAACGATGGCAGTTCAAGACATCGCATTCACTGTCCATCAAGTAGTTCCGGTAATTTCTCACTAAGCAAAGGTACAAGACCTTATGGACACTTTTCCTATAGTGGTATTTCTCGCTTTCTGATTTCTGATTTTCATCAGGTTTTCATTCATGTGGGGGATTGTTGGAGAAAATGAACTTATAATGTTTTATTTTTTGGTTTTGGTGGGAATGGATCTTAGGACCAAGGGGTCACTAAGGAAACTAGTTCATTTTCACTTTTATGAATGAACCTTTAGTCCCACATTGGAGAAACTAAAGATGATTCCTCTCCTTATTACCAAGAAAGTTTCATCTAAGGGAGGGCCCTTAAGGATTTAGACTATTTGTGTATGGGAGAGGACTAAGGCTATGGGCTAGTTGGTGCAACCATACTTTTCACACAAGCGCGGTGCTTCGCACCGAAACACGCACGCTCGGGCTCGGGTGCGGGTGCGGGCGTGGCTGCGGGCCAACCAAGACTTATCCTTTTGGAAAAATTATTTCCTGACAGAATTTAAATCGAAATTAAATTTCGTTTTAATGTGGGGGGGCGTCTGATCCGACGAGATTTAAGCTAAATTAAAGAGAGAATAAATTGACCGTTTTAATTCCGTTTTAAACATAAGTCCGTGCTCCATGCACGGAATTGAATTTCAAACATTATGTCTGTGCTTCATGCACGGAATTGATTGTCATTAAAACTATTCTCTTCTTCTGCCTATAAAAGAAAACGAATTTCTTCATTTCAACTTACTCCAGAAGCAGCTACTATCCTGTCTTTTTTTCCCCTCTTCCTGCTTTGTTTTGCGCACTGCTTGTTTATTTCCCTTCCATCTAAATTGTTGTTGAGTTCGTTTGAGGGTGACTAGTATTATGCTTATACTAGTCATAACGGGCAGTTCTATCCTGGACATATCTCCGTTGTGGGGGTATAGCGTCTCTCATTTTTAAGGAGTACCCGCGGACTATTGTGTTAAGGACAATTTGCTGAGCAGGTGGCTCTGTCCATTGTGTGATATCAATTCAGAGATTTCATTAACCTTAACATCGTCTTCTGTTTAGTGCTTTCTATTGTTACATAACCAACATTTCCATCACTCCTTAACTTTGAATCTCCGATGCAATGTGCACCAAGAAACCATTGCTGGTTGGAAATAAGCTTCCTTAGAGTATCTCTAAGAAACCCAAGTAAATAGAATTTGCTAGCTATCCATAGAGGTATCTTGGAGATGCATTTACTAGTGTACTTAGAGATTCATTTACTAGCCTACAAAAATAATGTAGAAAGGCTTCACAAAGATCTGTTGAGCTTCCTTAACTTACAAGGACACCAATTCCAAAAGAAAAGAGCAAATTTTTTCAGATCAAAATCAAGTCTGAAATATTCTAGTTTCGAAGTTTATTGTGTACATCCCATGCCATAGAAACTTGAATTGGGATCACAGACCTAGTCAAGATTTCGTTCTTATTTATAACAAAATAGTGGATGGAACTAAATGAGTGGCAGTACCTGGGTAGTGATTGGCATCAAAAGCAGTAGCAGAGAAAGAGCCATCTGGGTCATCCAAAACTAGTTGTTCCCCAATCTCTATTCTGACAAATAATGAAGAATTAAGCTGCAAATAATATATAAAATTAAGAAATAAAGAAACGAAATTTAATACTTTAAAAAGAATGGGGGAAAATGGGGAAAAGAAGAAGAAAATCTACTTGTGGAATTTGTTGGAGAAGCAAGTTTTTGGTGATATTGGTAGAGTAACTAGGGTATGGGAAATGGTTAGAAATTCCCGCGGAATGATCTTTTTGAGCAGTTAAAAAATGATGTCTTTTCCCTCTTGAAGAAAGCCTCCATGTATCCACTGAGAAAGGTAATCCTTTTGGCATCTCTATCGGCATTTTTTCTTCTCTACAATGTTGTCTCTAGATCACATGATAGAGAGAGCATCCATCGATTTTTTGTAGAAATAAATAACTTTCTTTATTTATTCTCTCAAACTTCCATGAGAAGGAGAGGACTCAGAGGAGGGAACGGTTATAGCTTGGATTTTTTATTTCATTTTTCATTTCCCTTTTTTTTGCCAACTGGGAGGTGTTTGGTTTGGTAACTTTAGGTTATTGATAAGGGCTGCATAAGAGACGGCCCTAACCGAGGGACCAGACTGAAACCAAATAAGAACCGAATTGGAACCGAATTCAACAATCCAGACTTCGAGTTTAATTTTCGATTTAACCGTACCGAGAGAACCGAGCAAGATAGAGGGCTTTCTCAAACTACTTTTGAGATAAAATACTTTGTTTTCCTGATCAGTAATATAGTTCTCATTTTGGTAAGATACATGACAAGTATCTGCACAACCATATTTGTACTGAACATGAGGTGAATGAGTTTCCACTCTTGAGATACTAGGCCCTTAAGGACATTTTATCCCGTTGAGATTCCACTACATTTGATTTGGCTTAGTGAAAAGTACTTGTAAATTTTCCAACATAATATAACTTTGTAGTGTTCGAGAAATTATGATTGGATGAAACTCTTAATATACTTGATTTGGGATGCCATAATTGTTAACAAAGTCCAAACCTTGTTTTGTTTAATATGCGGCAATGAACTAAGACTCTAAAGGTCCAAAAAGATTGTTTATGTGTGAGAAGTTTTGACCTTCCGCCTGTGCTAATTAGATTTTCATTTGGCCATATCTTCAACTTGCATAACTCATAGTATTGAGAGCATGTTAACCAAATGCGAGCAAACAAAGTTTTAAACATTGTCTAGGTTTGCTGCCTAAAACATTTGTTTGAGTTCGGGTAGCTGAGTTGAATATTGCAATATTTAACTCTATGGACCTCACATGAAGTCACGTAGATTATAAAGATCAATGATTTTCAACTAGAGAAATGTTTTGATGGATACTTTGGTAAAACAAATCTGAATAAAACCTGAACAAGAGATGGTACCGTGGGAACCAGACTTGGACCGAATCAAACTGACAGGTACCGAACTGAATCCTACCGAATAAGGTCGGTACATGTACCGATTCTAAAAGTTAAAACTGCCGTATGCCGTTTTGACTGAACCGTACCGTGTGCAACATTAGGAAGGATTAATCCAACACCTACTTCACTGGTCCTTCTAGGGTTAAGTTTATGCAGTCGCGGAGCTATGAGGTTTTTCTTGTTTTTTAATTACTACTAAACCCTAGGGCTAAAGCTACAAGAAAACAAAGAGAATCTGATCTCGTGCACATTTTCCGGCGGCTGTTCACGTAATATTTTAAAAATTATCACTATGACTTAAATTTAAGAGTTGCGCAATTGACATGCATGATAGTTAAACCATCTGGTAACTACTTTACCGATATGCGTGATAAATATATTTTTGTGTCTGATTTATCCCAACTCTTTATATTGGTAGTGCTCGATTGTGTACTAATTGTGTTATTTTATGTGTTTGTAGGCATTTGTGAGAAATAAACTTTCGTGAAACAATTGGCTCAAAAAAGTCTTAAAGGCACCCAAAAAATTACTAAAGGCACTCACATTGAATTACTAAAGGCACCCTCACCTTGGATAAGGGCACCACTTCTTTTGAATTTCAATAATTGTTTTGGCGGCAAAATCTATTCTTCTCGAACTGTGAATTTGGAAGACGTAATTTAGAGGATAGTTTGAAAATTTTGGAGGCGATTTAAGACAAGAATATTCTTGCCTTAATGAGAGCAATTTATACACGGTTTAAAGACCAATCAGATCAAACAGAATCTCGAAATATTATGTTCTCGAATAAAAAGGGATATAACTTAATAACTCGACCCTCTTTCCTAGTATCTCACGATTTTGTTCCGTGTATTTTTATTTAGTCAGGACAACAAAGGGAAGGAACGTAACCAGGAAAGGAAAAAACAGATTTAGAGAAATAAAACCTAGCCGAGAATGTTCTTTGGTTTATTTCAGAAAGGATTTCCATTTAATGAGAAGATTTGGGACCTGTTGAGTATATATAGAGAGGGTAGAAGTCAGAGAAGAGGTTGGGATAGCTTAGAATTAAGAGAGAAGAAACAATCAAATCGAGCCTGAGTTGCAGCCGTGAAGAAGAACAACAAAAAGTTGCTGAAGAAAGTCGTAATTTCCGTGACGTATTCTACAGCTCCAGAGGAGAGTCTCTAAGCGGTTGTTTATATTTGTAGCTGATTGATTCTTCTTCACAAATATATGCGTTGCAGTTTCTGTGTCAATTTTCTCTTCTTTTCTTTTTCTTCTTGTTTAACACTTTTTGAGCTTTGTAAAATTATTTTGATAGAATGTTGAGCATGAGGATCCAAACCCCATCCCTATGACAGTGGAGGAAGCCAATTTTTACAATTGAGTGGTAACTATATTGGGTTCTTTAGACTTTATGCATTGATTTTAATCGATTTATAATTTTTCTTAATTAATTATGATTTTGTTTGATGGTGTATGCTTATACTTAGGGCTTTTGATACATCATGCTTATGATTTACAGTTGATGTTTTAGAAATCTACTTTTGGCAAAGAATCATAGTCAATATTTTTATAAAAGAGCTATAATTGTTAAGAATCAATATAAATATCACTTGATTATGTTAATGGTGGAATCCTGAGTTCCAATTTCTCTTAATATTGTTATTATATTTTAGTAACTTTCTAGTTTAAATTAGTCTAAAATCAAATCTTCACAATTCTGAGTGATCAATACTTTTTTACCACTGTCTAAAACCACATCAATGCGCTTGTCGATTTGACATTCTTTGAAGAAGTGTGAAAAAATGGATTTTAGATTAAATCCATTGAAATGAGTAAACAATAAATAAAATGATAAATTTAGAGGAAACTATATAAATAACTTTTTAGAGAGATAGTTGTTAGGTGTGGCAACTACCCCACCTAACTTTGTTTCCGAATTTATGTTTTTGGAAATATCGGTAAGTTAACCTATTGCAAAATGGTTAAAGGAAATGACGATGTTAGAGCATAACTCGGTTGAACCACAAGTATTAGTATGTTAAGTCTGGAGTTGTCATATCTTGAGTCAATAAAGTCTAGTCTGTGTACATAAAATTTAGGTGGTAGAGTAATATGGTAGATCCCAATGACATTCAGTTATACCGATATTGAAAACTTGAAAACACAAGAATACACAAAAATATCTATGACGAGATTCGTCATAAATAAAAAGTATGTAACGCGAAGACTGATAATCTTCATGTGTTTTTAACCTCCTTGTCTATGTATATATCTCAAAGAAGTACTCATTTCCTAGACCAATACCCATGACAGTAATTGCTTTTAAATGCACAAATATCTGAGGTGAAATTAATTGAGTCTAGACTTTAGTGAGTGTGATCTTAAGCGTTAAATCAGGTCAAAGTGTCGAAGAAATCAAGACATGAAATTGTATCCCACAATTTTCATGTTGGTTCAAGAACCAGCTTTAGTTGGTTCCAGAACCTAAAGGTTTAGTTTTCTCTGAACACCCTTCCTACGCAATGAATTACGTGACAATCTTGGTTCCGGAACCATATTGCTTTTGGGTTTGGAACCAGATTGGAGAAATCGTGGCATAATGTATTTCATGTATGTTTCTCTAAGTTTCCTTTACACTAAAGCTCACCTATTTGCACGATTTCATATCCTATTTAGAGATGGTTATAACGTGCTAAATAGGTGTTTACTTGCACCCTAGGTCTTGATCATTCTCGTTTAGGAAAGTATCGGAATAGAGTAACTTAAGAAAGTAAATTGCTTAAGAACCAAGATAGTTGTTGTCTTTGGATACGACATAACTTGATAATCAAGCTAGATGTTATCTTGTAAATGACTTAGGCTGAACAAAGCATGGTTTCTGTATTGTTGTAAAAAAAAGATTCCATGGTTGCTAAATAGGCGAATTATGCTTGGAGGCCAGTGTGGGTTTTAAGTTTTCTTGATGGACTGGGGAACAACTCTTAGGCACTAACAGACGTGTGTAACAGGATTCACGTGCATAAGGTCAAAAAGAACGTAGGGGCAGGGGTACTGCTAGCATGAGTTAACTGGATTGAGATTAGTTGTAAGTTCTATTAAGTAGACGATGTAGTGAACTGTAATATTTTTATTTGATAAGTAGTCGTTATAGAATAGTTCCAAATTTCTTTTTTTATTGTTTGGTAGTTTTTTTGTTAACAAATAGTTAGGTCAGTTGCTTTTACTTTTTTCGCATTATAATTTTTTTTTTATAATCGATATTAGCATATTGAAAAATTTGTTTCAATTGTATGATATCTGTTTCTTTTCTATATTCTTTAAAGAAAATATACCGCATAATAGGGTTTTTGATTAGATTAAATGAAAAATTGGCGGTAATCGCATATCCAATCACTTTCATATGGGTAATGATTTTCTCCATAACCGGACCTGATGCAAAACTAGCAAAACCTTATTTTTGGGCAACACGACGACACTAAGAATTTTTCGAGGGGTTTATAAATTAGAAAAAAAAAATTGGTCTATCATATGATTAGAAAGTAAGATATATAACAAAATCTTAGGACATGAATGGGTGTAAAGGAAATTAGATGCATAGACCCACAATAAATATCCAAGTGAAAACCTTCTTTCCTCTTACCTTTTTTATCCCTTCCCGCCATTCTTGCCAACAACCACCAATAATGATAAGAGAAATTGTTATTTTAATAGAATATCGAATATATAAAAGGAACTATGATTTATTCATCCTTTGATATTATTATTTTGATTTTCCAAGTTTCCTATCATGTATGCTATCCCGTCCTATAAAAAATGGGTTTTTAGTTTTTCCAATTTTACCTATTTTTAGGCAAAAAAAGAAGAAGTGAAAGACCTATTTTTATAGGACAAAGGTATATCAGTTCTGCCTAACTTTATTTTTAAAACAAATACTTGAATCTCTTTTTCATGTAAGTCTATGTTTACAAATCATCATTGCATACATTTGAAATCTTGGATCATTATTTGGGTTATGGGTTCATATTATCCAGTAGATTAATCTAGAGGTTATGGGTTCATAAATATGTATCCAGTAGATTAAGCTGATGGGACGACGAATTTATCTACGGGAGAAATATTTTTTTTATATATCGTCAAAGGACAACAAAACCTTAAGGTCATCTTGATTTTCACGATATTTTATTTTATTTCATTATGTAAAGGATAGAGCCTTGAATATTTAGGATCTGTAATATGATAAATATGTATAAAAACAATATACTGACTTTCATTTCCCTCTTTAGGCTAAATTTTTTTATAAGAAAATCTAAGATATTATCTTGTTTGTCAGTCACCAGTACTCACTTCTATACCTATTTCGATACCCTCACCCTTCTGAAGTATTTTTAATGTGGTCCCTGAAGATTTTCGTAAAAGGAAAAACTAACAGAAACGGCTAATGTCATCCCAAATTTTAGTGAAGTAATTAGTTCCAGTGACAACTACAGACTTATTGCACCGGAAAATGCCTTTAACTTTTTTTTTTTTTATCGAAAGTGTGTTCTTTTCTGTCTTGACAACGAATATCAGGCTCTTTTTACTTAATTTTTTCGTTTTTAACATCTAAAAATTACCTCTAAAAACACTTCGTTCCCAAAGTTTGTTTACTCAGTTACTAAACCAAGAAAGAATTGGATTTACCCGAGCTTTCACTTTCGACGATTCAAACCTTTTTTTATTAGACATAGGTTTCTGAGAAGCTTCAGATCCGAACATTTTTAATGGATTTTCATACGTACCCACCCCTTCTTTTTTTTTTACATTAAAAAACGGTTAAAGGATATAATATAAGAGGAACAAGTTTCAAACCCTAATAAAAGAATTCTTTAAATTCTTAACAGATATACTACTTTGCAGCTTATAAACAAGTAGACAGAGTAAAAGAAAACCTCTTCTTTTTTTTGAACCTGAAATACACAAACAAACCTTTGATACCGTTGTGGATATTTCCAAACTTCATAACAAAAATCAGAGATGCTTTGTGTTCCAAGATCTATCAATAGTCACCAAGTTCGACCACAAGGTTACTCAACAAAATAACCTCAATTTCTACTTTTATAAGCGCCAAAATATAGTAGCTAAAAATCTAACTACCACATCCCAAACTAAATCAACTTAGCTAGCTAATCTAAGACTACAAACACGTGAAAATATCTAGTTATCTAATAAAAAACACACACAAAGATTAACGAGGTTCGATTTGTTTACTTACATCCACGGAAAGAAATACTTTAGTTTTCATTGATGGAAAAGATTACAACTCTCAAAGATTGAGCCTCATGCTTTGTAGCTCACAAACTTTCTCATAGTATGTACTTAGCCCACTCCAAAAATCCTCTCCCACTCAAATAATTTGCTCCTAAATTTATAGGCATGAGTGTTAATACTACCAAAGTTACAGTGTTGAGTGAGTGTATATTATCTGTTGTATTGTAGTCGGGGCCCAACCTGCGACCCTTTGCTAATTCGGCTTCGATATAGTCCTGGTCTTCCCCGATCTTGAGCTAGTCACGCCTACGTCCAAATATTCGGGTCCACTTTGTTCTGACCCACTACTTTAGATCTTCTCTATCCTCCATCAGTCGCATTTAATGCCTTGTATGCTCTTTTGAAGTTGGCCGTTCATTTTTTTTTTGCTTCTTTCCACGTGTCTTGATCCTGTTTAGTGGTGGTAGATATATTGGGTACCGCACATGGACGCAAATCTCCTATTTGGTGCTTATCTTCCTTCATTTACTCTCATGATCTTTTTTTTCAGATGTCGACCTAGATATTTTACCATTACAGATATAATGCAATGACAGATAGATATTTTTATTTTAAAAGAATTCAAGTTGTAACATTCTTTTTGGCCGATTGTAACATCTTGCATATAATACTCCTTTATCTTATAAAAGGATCACATTGCAACAACATCCAATAGGTATTCACATACACAAAAAGAAACATACAAATAGTCACTAATCAGCGTTGATTTTTTTTCAAATCAACATTGATTTTTTTGCAAGATAATTTTTTTATTTTTTTAATCAGGTGCAAGATAATCTACTTCAGGAGTAAAACAACCTACCCCTCCCGCACCCAGCACCCTACTACGTACTCTAAAACAGCAGGCATGGCTTGTTGGTCCCGAGGCTGTGTCGGTCAAGTATCACCAGCCCACACGGCCTCAGAGCTAGAAGGCAAATAAAAAGGGAAAACAAAATAAATGAAACTCAGGATAAATCTCATCCACACGCACTTTGGGCATTTGAGCACCTTACAATGCAACAGGAATATCCACGACAAAATTAAGCAAGAATTGTAGAAAAGAAAAAAAAAATCAATGATTTTTCTTACTATCTGAATTCTGAACCTTACGTATCCCTCTCCTCCCACCTTCAAATTTTTTTTTTTAGAAAAAAAAGAAGAGAGAAGAGAAATAGTACCAGTTAAAAAATGGCTTTGGAAATCACAAGTTTTCAGGTGAGCACCATATCTAGCGTTAGAGCTTCTCTTGCTCAACATCAAAATCCTTTGTTGATTTCCAAGGATAAGCTTAGATGCAAAGGATTGAAATCTAACACTACTTATACTGCTTTATCTCTCCCAAATTCCTCTTCTCCCTTTTCACACTCCGGTGGTCATGCCAACTTCCGCAACTCCAGTGGCGTGTGCAAAGCCAAAGAAGCTGTTAATGAAGGTAATCTCTTTCTCTCACTCTTGATTTACTTACTACATTGCAGTTTACAAATTACTGTTGTTTCACAGTAGTAGCTCTCAGTTAATATGGTGTGACCATTTTCATATCCTTGGTAACTGAATATGTATTTCAATTGATGCAGTGACTGTGGTGAACGATGCGACCTGGGAGGATCTGGTGATGTCTAACACTACAACCCCAGTTTTGGTGGAGTTCTGGGCACCATGGTGCGGACCTTGTAGAATGATTGCACCTGTAATTGATGAATTGGCCAAAGAATATGCAGGAAAGATATCCTGTTACAAGCTAAACACTGATGACAGCCCAGGCGTCGCTACGACATTTGGGATCAGAAGTATTCCCACTGTGTTGTTCTTCAAAAATGGAGAGAAAAAAGATAGTGTGATTGGTGCAGTTCCAAAATCTACATTAACTGCATCCATAGAGAAATTCATATGAACAACAGCTAGCTACCAAAAACTGTTAATCTCGTTATTATCTCCATGAATCTCATATCGTCTTTCAGAAGTAAATAGTTGTAATTAATTGAAGCAAGTTATTATATGATTTGTTTTCTTTTTTTCTTCTTCGTGGTCTTGTCTCCAATGTTATTTCTCAATACCTGCATATTCAACTTAATGCAATTTCCTTAAAATTGATTAAGGTGCATCCCCCATAAATGTTGTACTCACTCAAGATCGTCGTGCTCAAAGATACTTATTCGCAGATAAGATGTAATCCATGAGTTTACAATGTAGCTTGGGCACGATGGTGACGACCCAGCTGGTTTATCATGGACGAAGATGTTCTGCTTGCTTACTACATGAATCATTCTTAAAAATCTGTCCACTACAGCACTACTCTAACTATCTTATGGTTTTTGAATCGCTTTGAACCTTAGGGCCACAGAGAGAGATCGTTTTGCAATCTTACCTGCCTTTTTATACTTACCATTCTTCATGTACCACTACTATATAGGCGTGTGGTTATCGTACATCGTTAATTCTTGACATCGTGTTCCAGGGAGTTCACGATGTGACAGTGAGATGCGTATAGGCGCACAATTGAATCTATTGCATCTTTCATTTACTCTTTCCAGAACCTAACAATTGCCGAATCCATACAAAGCAATGAAGTAGGACTTAAGATTATATACATAAACTCTTTCATGAAATAGAATTTGACTTTTAGTTCATATAAAACATACTGTAAATCTTACTAGTTTATTACAGCAATGAGAACTGACGCAAATACTGCACACTATCTGGCATAATAAACTGATCAAAGAGAACTCATGCACGGATACAGCATTTCGAGCTCCCCTTTTTACATTCTCTCGTAGTCAAGCTTATCCGACTGCACATGAAGCGAAATTGATCATTACAATCTAAGAAACACTTAAGTAGTAGTTTAAACCAAAAGTCAATAAAATGTCATTAAAATGGGACTCCAGCTTTTTAAAGTTTTATAAGCACCTTGATGAGCATGTCTGTAGGAAGCCAAGCTGGTGCAGTTGGGATCCCAACCCAAGCAATCTGTAAGTCACACAGTGGGATGTTAAGATAACGCAAAGCAGTGTATGTCTTGTGATTTCGGAAAATTCGCAGTCAGTTTTATTTTCTGCAATTCTAATTATAACAGTATTGAGGTTCTGATGAAGTGCAATAGCCAATGAGGTTCAATCTCGCAGCTCAGACATTTCAAACTCTGCACAGTAGACCTTTAGGTGAATTCAGTCCAACATTAATCCACCCCAAATGTATAAGAAAGTAGAATATAACTTACTAGAGCATACTCTCCCGTATCGAATATTCGCAAGTCCAGAACCTAATAGTATTATATACAAAGACGAGCAACAATCAGTTAATAGGTATCAACAAATCGGAAGAACAAATTTATTTGATTAAATTCAGACTCTGAGAAAAAGATGCAAAGGGAGTCAATTCTGTGAGAAAATAAAAAACTTCCAAGGGTAGACATCTCCGAGATAAATTACCTCGCCACGGTCTTCATAAATGTAATCTAAGCCTGTGTAATACGTTGGATGTCCAACTGACAAGTACTGCGGAAACAAAAAACATAAACAGTAGCTCAAAACAAGTTCACATAATTGGGTATGATCAAGAATCACAGATCTAATAGCATAGAGATGTTTGAATTAAACTAAGAACATATTCTTTTAGTTTCCACCTCTAGTACTCTTGCGAACATACTAGTTCATCAAATGAAGTGCTTATTGACTTAATGCTGATAAATGCAAAAGCCTTAAGGGAAGGCATTGTTCTCAAATGTAGGACTAAAAATGTCAAATTCCATTCCAAAAAAATTGAATTGAGAGACTCACATTGATACTATTGAGATACTTTTCCTTGACAACCCTCACAATTTGACCTTTCTTCACTGCAAGTAAGTGATTTAGCTAATCAATTATCACTTACGAGTAGATTAATTAAGTAGAAGTATAAGAATATGATTATTACTAGAATAGACAGGCTTCTTTGGTAATGGTTTAACATTCGAAGTCTGAGAAGTATCAGTAGTAGTCTTTTGCTTTTCAGGCTCAGTGGGATTTGCTACTGCTCTAACAATCAATGATGGTGATGATGATGATGGTTTCCAATATGTTTCAGTAATCATTCTCAGTTTGTTCTGATGATAAGGAAACGAAGAATTCAGACATGACAATGAATTCTGAGACAGAGTTACAGCAGCAGAAGAAGAGAATGCCATTCCAATCCACCCAATTTCCTGTTCTTTTCTTCACATCCTCTGTTTTTTCCCAGAGATAAGGAAAAGCATCAAAATCTCTCCCACCCTCTCACCCTTTAGTTGGGTTTTCATCACCCACTTTACAAATAGGTGAACAAAATATTCATTTTGGGTTTCCATTTACCAAGGGCCAGCCAGACGCAAGATTTTGTTTAACACAGAGAGAGATGGAAAGGGCGGATGAAACAGCAGGAGAAAGGAGTATTGTGGAATTAAGATCATCATCATCAGCAGCAGAAGCAGAAGCTGAAGAAGCAGGGCTAATCAGACGAAGGAGAACAATCAATCAGGCTCCAGTAGACGTATGGCCCACAATCGATGGACCATTAGGATTATCTGAAGAAGAGTCATTGAGTTATGCTCGTAACTTCTTCAAATTTGGATTTCTATTGCTTCCATGGCTTTGGGCTGTTAATTGCTTCTATTTCTGGCCTGTTCTCACTACTTCTTCCTTCCCTCGTATTCGCCATTGTAAGTCATTCTTATATTCATTTTATTAAGACTTCGTTTTATTAGGGTTGTGTAAATTGATGTTGCTTTATTTTGGTACATGCTTTATTTGATGCTCCAATTTAACATCTTGAATTGAAATTGGGTTAATGGCTGATTTGGGATAATCATCTGAATTTGCAAATGTCACTTCATTTTTCATGTCTTTGGTTGGTCTTTACGATTACATTATCTAAGATGGGGTGGAGAAACAATTAGAATTTATTTTTATGATATTAAAGTTGCAATTTAGGAACTCACTTTAAGTTGCTCCTCTTCAAGAATGGTTCATAAGCTTGGTGGATTTAATAGGAACTAGGAACTGTTCCTCAAATAGGAGACAGTTAGTGTCTAAATCGATTCTTAGGTATTTATGGAGAATGATTCATTATAAGAATGATGATCTTGAGGGTAAGAAACGTGGAAGGAATAAGTTTGCTTTGTATTGCTCTTTGACGTACAAAAGCTAGAAATATAGGTTAGAATAAACGCTTGAATGACTGTCTGTGTTAAATTAGACTAAGATTAAGAAAACCTAGAAGCAAAAAAGAATAGTGCTGCTATATTTATTGTGATATAAAAATGAAGACATAAATTTCCCTGGATTGGAGTTAGAAATGAATCATGGGATAAAGTAACAGTAGGTGTTTTGTCAACGTGGTTTGCAACTGGGATGACCCTTATTGCCGGGGATCATTTTGAAGGGTTTTTGTCTGAATCCTGTAGTTTTAGGTTCTTTTGGTTTTTAAACCTTTCTGTGAAAGGTAATTATATCTGAATCATGAACAAATTATAATTGGTCAAGTTTGTATATCTTCTTCAAGATGTTAAAAGAAATGAAATACCTATTAGTATAATTGTGGAAAGTCCCCATAGTATCACTTTGTTGCCTCTAGCCTAATCACCTGCGTAAGTAAATTGTATTGCGGACTACTTACTCATAATATGTTGAGAAACACACTATGATTCTCTCCTATGCATCTTAATAGTCGCCCACCAAAGGGAAATTAGTGATTTGTAATACGATGATCATAGCATGAATGACAAGGGTGATTAGCTCAAAATGCATTTGGGAAATAGAAAAGGTTGACTTCCCCCTTCATCCTGTTGGTTTCATTGGTCAAAATTGTGTCGCGCTGTACAATGTCATACTGTTGGACATTTCAACTTTATAGACTCACCCCACCCCCCAAAAGCAAAGGGTGTTGCACCATCTGCGCTCGAGTTCTTTTCACTCCTTTTCATACAGTTAAGTAGCTTGTTCTTAGGATTATAGTGAGGGAATACTTCTGTGCTCTTTGACTATCAATTCGGGGTGGCAGTGGCTTCCACAGACACTCTTCAGCTATACATGCTTTAGGAAACACGGTTTGGGGGTGTTTCTTTATATAATCATTAAGCAGCTGTCCCCGAGCCCTATCTCTTCATTCAGCCTCGTCTGTCTGTACATGTCTCCTAATGGTGTCCCTTGTTATGGTGGATCTTTTGCTTGCAGATGTATTCAGATCAGCAGTTGGATTTTCAATATTCACTGTGCTGCTTTCTTCCTGGGCTCTCACATTTGCGATTGGAGGAGAGCGTCTATTTGGCCCTGTGTGGGAAAGTCTTGTCATGTACAATGTTGCTGACAAATATGGTCTCACGTCTTGGAGCTAGTCAATCACTTACATCTTCCCAATGACATTATGAGTCTTGCATACTGAAACATCACTTTTCTGTGTATAGTAGATTTCTTTGAGAAAGGCAGTGACTTCCTTTTGTTACTGATGTCTATTACTATATGTTTGGGCGTAATAATCCTGGTGTTAACAAGCTGTAACTTTTCCTTCTGTACAACTCAATCTCTATAGATAGAGTTGTAAGGATCACCCACTCATTAACTCTTTTTTCTCTATAAACAGAGTGGTGGTTACGATCACCCATTCATCAACTCTTTAAGTCTTTCTTCCTTATGAGCATTAACCCATTTATGGTGTATCAGATTATCTCATTTGAGATAATTACTTCAACCTTGAATACTTCTCAAGAACTGTTTTAGGTTCTTTCTTCAGTCTCGGAAATAAAAATAAATAAATCGGGTTGTGTGTATATATCAAAGCCAAACGCAAACAAAATTTATTTACATATAAACCGGATTACTCAATCATCACTGGCCCAATTTGGTAAGTTTTTCGGTGCACATTGATTTTTATCTACTTTTGACTTTTGAGTTGACCTTAATAGTGTGAGTGCAAGTGTGATATGTATGTGTGAGTGTGTGCTACGCATGTGAGGTTTAAGAGAGTTGAGTAAGTCATGTTTTTATAGTCAAATATATATACTCAGGTCCCGTTGTAACAGAAGTATAATCTATTTTTATTCTTTAAAAAGAAAAAAATAATATATTAAAAACTAATCTTCATCGAAACGATAAAAATTAAAAAAATAAAAAATAAAATAAAAGATAAATAAGAGTCAGTTGTTACCAAAAATAGCATCCTAATTACAAATAAGGGTAGGAGTAATCCTTAAAAAAAATTATGTTCAAAGACCAACTGAAAAGAGTACACTTAATCGCTACTATTAGCTGATTATAATTTTGTCCTTTGTTGTTGTAAAGTCTATTATTGTGTTCCTTCCAGATAGTCCACCAAGTTGCAAACGGTAGAATATCCCAAATCTTCTGCATGATGTTGTTATTTTTCTTGTTAGACCATTTTTAAATATCAGATTTAATGCTTTCTGAAAACACCATTTGATCACTCCAAAACTATCTAGTCTTCATGCAATGTAAAAAGAGGTGATTCTGAGTTTCTTGTGGAAGTATAATCTTTCCATCAATACAAACACTCTTTAGAGATGTAGATATACAAACCCACTGTGGTATCACAAGGATCAGCCTTCTCATGGCTTCGATCCTTGGGGCATGTTGCTATAAATTCCTTAATCCCACCATTGAATCTTCATCATCTTCTGTTGCAATTGGAATTCGACTGATACTTCTCAAATCTGGTTTATGTATCTAAAGTTGAGCTAAAATTCGTTTTCATCTTTCTTTTGGTGCTACTCTCTGATATTTTCTTTCCTGAAGATTTACTCACTGCATCCTGGTATTTTCTTTTCAATCTAATTTTTCCTTTTACGGATTCAATTTCGTTTTTTGTTTTTACATGACATGTAAGACTGGTACAAGATCACCAGCTTTGTTCATCAAACTCATATAAGACTGATACAAGATCATCAACTTTGAAGTTTCAACTACATGTAAGACTAATGCAAAGATCGCCAGCATTGTTTTCCAATCAATCTTTAGATCATTTTTTTTTATTTTTCAGTTTTAATTTGATGTTCATCTTCAATCTTCAAATGTCTATTGCCTGATTCTACCTTTGATTCAACTCGAATTTTAGTTTGTCTTTAATTTCTAATTCCTTTTTCAGTTCAATTGTTTTATATTTCCTTACAATCAGTTTTATTTCGACTTTTTAATTTAAATTTCATGTTTTTTGCGTCAATCGTTTTCCAGTTTTTTTTACATTTAAACCCAAACTTAACTTCAAATCTGCTTTGATTTCAGAGCTTTTTAATTTTCAATTTGGCTTTTTATTTCAGTTTCTCAACACATCTTCCATTCTTCTATCAATTTTCTTAAAGTCCTTCTACTTCATCTTGTTGGAGATGTGCAGTAAATTAAGTGTACAAATACACTTGTGATCCCAGAAGAATTCGTGGGATGATCTGATTCGAAATTTGAAGTACCTGAGGTACATTTTAAATTGTGTATGTGCATGATACATATTACACTGACCTTAAGAGATGTTGTGATTTCAGGCTTTGGAGAATCTTAGCATATGTGTGTACTCTCTTAAGATGTATAATTAGTTGGAAATCCTCCAACAGACATGAGGAACTCGACTGAGATGAAATCATAGTTCGTTTGCTTAAATTAAAGCATAAGAGGAAGTTGAATTGCTAAAACCCTTTTGTTGGGTAATCCTATGTGACCGAATCCTGTGGCCACCACTGATGAAACTCAATTCACTTTGTGAGTCTAAAGTAAATGAGAATGGAAAAGTATAGAAAAACTCAGAGAAGGCTAATTCGGTAAGAAAAATACTCTCTAATGAAGTGATTTTTATAGACTTAGTGAAGTCAAGAGAAAAATCAGTGGATCCTTTGACGGAAGGATAATCTAGAGAGATAGTTTGTTATTGCATCGAAGGGGATGGGACTTAAGCTCAAGAAATAAAATTGCCATGAAGGACACTCAACCTTAGTGACTGGAGATCCCAAAATCAAGGTTCAATGAGACAACTAATTTATGGTAATTAAAGGTATGCACTATCAAGAGCATTACATTCTTTGTCCCTCCCTATGGTGTGTTGATGTGATAGTGTGACTGCATATGAAGGATGACTTTTAAGAAGTCTTAATGAGTTTTATAGTTTCAATTTAAGATTGAAGTGGGGTGTAGCAGTAACACTCTTGATAGAACTCACTTATCTGAATGAGGAAGTGGGCCGCTTCCTATGAGAATATGAGATGATTCTCTAGAGCATTATGAGAAACGAGATATTTGTTCAGGGCCAAAATAAGCACAACGACACGAGCTTGGCAGCACCTTGGAGATATCATGCGTGGTTGTTATCACGAATTACACCAAACGCTAGCAGTTCAAGACATCGGTTCATTGTCTCTATCAAGTAGTTCCTGTAACCTTTCACTAAGCAAATGTTCAAGACCTCATGGAAATCTCTGCCTAAATTGGTATTTCCTGCGTTTTATGTGATTTTCGTTTTTTATAGAGATTTAATTCATTTTGAAGAAAATGAGTTTTATGTTGTGTTTTTCTTGTATTGCTGATACTTAGGACCTAAGGGTCACTGGCTAATTTTCACTTTGGCGAACGGAACCTTTAGTCCCACTATATATGGGAAACTAAAGATCTAAGCTCTTTATACAATTATGATTTATGCAATCAACAGTATGACCCTGGGGCCAACACACTTTTGTGTGAAGGAGAGGACGTTGGAATGGCTAGTATGACTTCAACACGCACGGTCGTGTGATTGAGGTGTTGATTTACCAAGATCTATCTGTGTTTTTCATGTTTTACTGAGGTTTTTCATTCATGTGGGAGATTGTTGGAAAACCATATTCAAAATATGAATTTTAAGGTTTTAAGAAAATAAATAAATTCTTGTTTTCTTTTGTGAATGAAAAAATTATTAGTCACACATCGAGGAGTTTCCAACCTTAAGTCGTTTTAAGATAATATTTAAACTTATTAGTCTTATATCGGGGAGATCCCTCTTCTTAAGTTGTACTAGGTTATTATATAAACAAGCTTTTCTCAACCTATAGAGACAATCCTAGGAAAAATGGTTTCTCCATATTTTTGGAGAGACCAAAAGAATAATAATTCTTTTTTATTATCTTTCTCAAGTTTTTGAGATTTTCCTTAAGTGTTTTTTCGGAGTTGTCAAGCTCAAGTTGAGCATCTACTGCATATGATAGTAGTAGGTGTAGTAGGGTGTTTTATTCTGGAGGCATCAACCTTGTGGAAGCTATATCATCACTTTTGGGTGTAGTCGGGCGCTAATGTCTTAAGGACAGTTGCGGAGAGCTCCCCACAGTTGCGGAGAGCTGGGGAGCTTATCCGTTTCGTCAAATCGATCACTTCCAATACAAAAGAGCTAAGTAAATAACTTTTGTTTATTTGGATTTTTTTTATTTTGATTATTGCGCCCAACATAAACAATTGCAGACATCAAGTTCCTATTCAAGCCAAATCATATGTTGTTTAACTTGATCTCATACCTGACATTCTAGAATTTGATGCATCCTCTTGACGTTTCCCAGTATCTTTAGATACGACTCTCAAAGACCTCAATTTTGCTGAAGGCTTAATAGAATGTATCAAATGAGCATCCTCCTCATCTTGATCTTCTTCTTCTGGGCATTCCTGGTCTGGTGCACTAACAGACCCAAGCACGGAAAAAAAGAAGAAAAAAAAACACCAAAGAAAACCAAAAAAATCGAGACCACTATGGAGGGTCGGAGAAAGTTTGTTTCCAATAACATATGATTAAGATCTGAAGTTTGCAAAAGCCCAATGGAACTCACTTTTGAATCAGTGACGATAGCATCAACATTTGTTTTCTTACCATTAAAACAACAGGCATTCCTTTCAAGCCAGGCATTCTAACAAATGGATGGTTAATTACTGGAAATCACCAACACCTTTATCCGTTGTGACTAGGCATACAGGTGATGGATCAAGATGCATGAAAGGTAGTATTTTCCCAAGTGGTCTGGCTCCATTTGGATTGAATTTGTGTTTCCTTTCTGACATCAAAACTAGTGACAAATAACCAAGATGAGCTTACCTACTATACAAAAACTCCTCCCATATTTTTTGTTAAAAATAAAAATCATTTGGAAAATAATAAATTCAAAAACCCAATTTCTTTTAATAAGTGTTAATTTTAGTTTTTAGTTTTTTTTTAATTTCCAAAAGTACCCTTCTATGTATATAATAACCGTTTTAAAAGGAAACAAAATTTCCTTCCATATTCTCTTCTTCTCTTCCAAAACATCTTCCGTTCTTCGTCTGTTTTTCGAAGAAATTTTTCTGAAATTTTTTAGATTCGTGTTTCAGGCATTTTTTCTTCTTTTCTTCTTCTCAATCACTAAAACCAAATCTTCTCTTCTTCTCAATCTTCTCCAAAAACGCAGCTCTCTTCGTTTAATTTGAGGAACAAAACACTAAAACCTAGTTATCTTCGTTTTTGTTTCAGTCTTATCGAAGTACAGAAGACATAAACTCAGCTTCAGATTTTGTTTTTGTTATAGTTTAATCGAAGAACATCCTTTTTGTTTCAGTTTAATCGGACAACAGAAGACAAAAACTCATCAAATCTCGTTTTAATCGAAGAACATAATACTAGTTACTAGTAGTTGAATCAACAATGAGGTAATTTTGATCTTTATGATTTTGTTTGTGTTTTAATTTTCGAGTTTATATTTATAAATTGATCATATCTGCTGGAGCATTTTTTTTAGTTGAGAATACGAGTTTAGTTCTTTGTTGTTCTCATTCATCTGTTACCAAAATTCAATTTTACTTTTAGATTTTATGTTGATTATGAAACTCCGATCTATTTGTTTTTATGATTTATTTTTGTTGATCTTCTTATTCAAGTGTATTGAATTTTCTTATGATGTTGTTGTTGTTGATATTCTTACTACTGAAACCTTTTTGGGTTTCATACTTTTTTCTTGTAGATTAACAAATCTGTTCTTGTTGTTTATGTTCTTATTCAAAAATATGTTGTTGTTGTTGTTGATATTCTACTACTGAAACCTTTTTTGGTTTCATACTTTTATCATGTAGATTAACAAATCGGTTGTTGTTGTTTATGTTGTTATTCAAATATATGTTATTGTTGTTGTTGTTGATATTCTTACTACTGAAACCTTTTTTGGTTTCATACTTTTTTTCTGTAGATTAACAAATTTGTTGTTGTTGTTTATGTTCTTATTCAAAAATATGTTGTTGTTGATATTCTTACTACTGAAACCTTTTTTGGTTTCATACTTTTATCCTGTCGATTAACAAATCTGTTATTGTTGTTTATGTTGTTATTCAAAAATATGTTGTTGTTTTTTTGATATTCTTACTACTGAAACCTTTTTTGGTTTCATACTTTTTCTTGTAGATTATGGAATCTGTTCTTGTGGTTATATCTCACAAAGAGGATACGTTATCGTTTCGTATTGGTCTACAAGCATCTCTTTTTGATTTGAAGGGTAGTATATGTTCAAGGTGGTGTCAATTCTCTGTTCTTTCTATAGAAATTTTCCATATAGTTGGTGATCAGCAAAAGGTTATCGATTGTGATTTTGATATCCAATCGGTTGCTGTATTTACTGTTTTTAATAAGCTTCCATCTCTTGAGTTACACATAAGGGATAGAGATGAGTGTTGTAGTTCTAATTCAGGAACTTCAGTAGTTATACCTTTTGAACAACGACGAAGTTCAGGAATTGTATCTTTTGAGAAGCCACGAAGTTTAGGAATTATACCTTTTGATCATGTAGGACTTACAAATTTAGTTGATTATGATGTCAGTAATAAAGTTAAAGAACCGTTGAAGTCTGCAATTTGGTTAGGCATTTTTCAAGGTGTCAATCAGGTGTTTAGGGAGGTTTTCAACAAGTTCCTTCTGATTTGTTGAAATATCATGCAGCATCTGGGTATTCATTCAAGTTGAAAATGAATGAGAAGTTGAGGATTAGTGCATGTTGTGCTAAGAAGGAAGAAGAGAAATGTGAATGGCATATATATGATGTTTCTATTGATGGTGTTGTAGGTAGTCCTTTTATTATCAAGGAGTTAAATAAGAAGCACACTTGTTGTGGTGGAGTTGTAAACATACCACATGTGACGAAGAAATTAATTAGTAGCTTGATTCTTGAAGAGATTAAACAGTATCCAAAGAAGAAGACAAAAGATATTATGAATCAGTTTACAAGAGAATATGGCTTTGACATTAGTCGTTATTATGCATATGCAGGGAAGAAGCATGCATTGAATATTACATGGGGAGAGAATGAGAAATCATTTATGTATTTGAAATGGTATACCAACAAATTGACTGAAACCAATCCTGGATCTCATGTTGTTTTGGAAGTTGAAAATGTGATTCAAAAATTTCAAAGATTGTTTATCTATTTCGGTGCATGTATTCGTGGATTCAATTACTGTCGTCCTTTATTATTCCTTGATGCAGCCCATCTGAAGAGCAAATACCTTGGTCATATCATGGCAGCAACGGGTTTAACCGGTAATGACGGTAAGTTTTCTTAAACATTCTTTTTTAACATTACTTTTTTTGGTTCCATCATTTTTTTTCATCTGGAATTTTTACTGAACGAAGAAACTGATGAAACCTTTTTTGGTTCCATCATTTTTTTTCATCTGGAATTTTTACTGAACGAAGAAAATGATGGAACTTTTTTTGGTTCCATCATTTTTTTTCATCTGGAATTTTTACTGAACCAAAGAAAATGATGGAACCTTTTTTGGTTCCATCATTTTTTTTTCATCTGGAGTTTTTACTGAACCAAAGAAAATGATGTAACCTCTTTTATCAAATGAGATCTTTTAAACATACAAACTGAAAAAAAAAAATCATATTCTGTTTCAGAAATTTATCCTTTAGCTTATGTTGTTGTTTCATCGGAGAATGACGCGAATTGGAAATGGTTTTTGGAGAATTTAAAATTTATCCTTTCTCCTCTGAACAAAAAGCTTACTTTTGTGAGTGATCGGGGTACTGGTTTGGCATGGTTTGTGTTATTGGCATATTAAGAACAATATCAATACATACTTGCCTAAGGCCAATAAGGTTTATAATAATTATGTGCTGGGATTGTTTGAAAAATGTGCATATGCTAATACACATACAGAATTTTCAGAGAACTGGGAGAAGTTGTTGCAGGTTAAAAATAAGAAGTTACAAGATTATCTGATTAGAGCTCTTGTTGATAAATGGGCAAGTGTTTATTTCCTGGGTTGTCGTTATGATAGGTTGTGTTCGAATATAGCTGAGAGTTTCAATAATTGGATCCTTGAATATAGAGAGAAGCCTATAGCCATCATGGTTGATGAAATCAGAGTGAAGCTTATGAATCAAATGTGTGTACGTCGTGAGGAATGTGCAACCTTATTGAAGTGGCGAGAAACTTTATGTCCAGAATTTGAAATTGAGCTCTACAACAACAAGATACACGGTCGTGAATACAATGTCACCAATTCGTCGCAATATGTGTTTGAAGTTCATTCGACATTAACACAAAAGGTTGATTTGCAAAGAAGAACATGTTCTTGCAATCGTTGGCGAATTAACGGTTTCCCTTGTGCCCACGCTATCCGTTGTATCATGATAAATGAAGAAAATCCTTATAAGTATGTCGAATTCTAATTTACAGTAAAGTTCTACCGTGAATCGTATGCAAGAGCAATTAATCCTGTCCCTACAGTTGAAAAGCCTTTGATCGTCTCTCCAAAATCCGTTGTTCTTGGTCCTGATGCTCTACCACAACCGGGTCGTCCAAGAAAGAAGAAAAGAATTCCTAATACAGGTTTTGTTCCAAACAAGAAGATGAGAACTTGTGGTAGATGCCATGTTTTGACTACCCATAACCGAAGGACATTCCCTGCACATCAGATTTGAAGTCATTTCGACTACAATTCATTTTTCTGTTTTTGTTTAGACTAATATATGTTTCGATTTATACTTTTTTATAATTTTACAGTACAGTAGTTTCATGTTTTTTTATTTTTAGATTAAGTTTGTCAGAGTTACAAGCTTTTATTAATTTTTTGAACCAAAATAGTTTTTTATAGTTTATCACATGCTCCAGGGTTTTTTTCATCTCTGATATGATGAAACCTTTTTTGGTTCCATCGTTTTTTCTCATCTGTAATTTATTTTGAACGAAGAAAATGATGGAACCTTTTTTGGTTCCATCGTTTTTCTTCATCTGTAATTTTACTGAACTAAAAAAATGATGTAACCTTTTTTGGTTCCATCGTTTTTCTTCATCTGTAATTTTTACTGATCGAAGAAAATGATGGAACCTTTTTTGGTTCCATCGTTTTTTTTCATCTGAAATTGTACTGAACCAAAGAAAATGATCAAGAAAATGATGGAACTTTTTTATCAAATGAGATTTTTTAAACATAAAAACTGAGATGTTTTCAAAACATACAAATTTCAATAACTAAAACCTTCAATCCACTTAAACAACTCAGATTCAACTTCAATCCTCTCATCAAGTGATTAGTAAGTTAACAAGTATTCTTAAACAAAAACTAGAATCATTACACAATCATTAAAACTGTCAACTTTTAAGTTGAACTTTGCCCTCATAGTCTTCAACTTTTTCAATGAGGATCTTGCATGCCAGCTTTGGCCTCATATTCTGCACCTTTTGTTTGATATGCTCTTCAGATGAAAAATTTCCTTTCAAGAGGCTCTTCATGTAATAGCAAATATGAAGTCCACAATCATTCCTGAAATTAACAAAACAAGATCTTTAAATTAAAAGATTGAAATGAAGATAGTGAAGAGAAGATCTTTAAACACGAGTTCTTTTAAAGCACTTACACATCTTGTTGGCAACACAAAGGGTTGTTCAAAACAAATTCATTTTATTGACTTAGCGGGTCTAGAGAGAGCTTTGCAACATGTTGTTTGAATGCTGACACCAATCGTTCTTTCATGCTTTCTGCACTTTTGTTGCACTCATCTTTTGTTTCAGCTATCGAGGTATAGTGTGAGAATTCTCCAGTTTCATTATCAAAAGCTAGCAAAGTCCAGTGGTACGACTTTTCACTAAGTTTTGTCAGCAATGGAATGAATATGAATTCTGGAGTGTAGTCTATGTTGTCTATGAAAGATTCAATTGCAGAGTGACAATTTTGTCCGATTGAGTGCAGTGTATGAAATTGAGTAAAAAATCAAAAATCATTTTCTAATTTGGTTTCAGAAAAACACTTGTTTAAGATAATTTAGAGGATACTTACATATACATATGTGCTTGGGAACACTGCTCTTTTGTACTTAAGAGTACCATCTTGGTTCAACTCTTTCTTTGATATGTTCTTTTGCAATTTCAGCATGTAGAATTCAATCATATCCCCGGCGATCTCACCCTTTCTTAGCAAGTTATCCAGATTCCTTCCTGTTATGTACAATGTAAGCTCTTTTTTCTCCCATGCCATGTCATTGTTGTTAAATAATTGAAAAAAAAGTTAATGGTTAAAGAAGAAGAAAAGAATATGAAAGAAATGTATTCTTTTTTTGGTTCCAAAAAAATGATGGAACCTTTTTTGGTTCCATCATTTTTTTTCATCTAGAATTGTACTGAAGCAAAAAAAAATGATGGAACCTTTTTTGGTTCCATCATTTTTTTTCATCTGGAATTGTACTGAACCAAAGAAAATGATAAAACCTTTTTTGGTTTCAACACTGATATCATCACCAGATTGATGCCTTTAAGAGGGATAATTTACAATTGGAAGAGAATTAGAGATTGAAGAAGATGAATAAGAGAAATGAAAAAACTGAAAAGTATGAATGCCACTTACCTTTCATTATGCATTCTAAAATATCTGCACACGACCGGTTTCTGAGTTGAATCGAGTACCTGCATAATTTCAAGTTGTCAACTGCTTTCAACTTCACCTCCTTTTTATCTGTTTGTTTCTTCTCCAACTGTTTTCTTCTTGTAACACAACGAATGTTTTTTCTTTGTTTCTTCTTAACATCCCCAGGTGTATAATATTGCATCTTAACAGGTGCTTGCATACTCCTTTTGTTTTTCCTCATTCTTGATATTATGTTGCTCACCTTTTGTTCGGGACTGACGTCTTCATGATCACTATCGTCTTTGTCACTGTCTTGACTTTGCATCAATCCCAAACTGAAATGAGGCATATCATCTTCAAACTCAATTACATCTTTTGCCATGTCTACAACTGAGTAGTAGAACATGCCTTGACTTTCTGGCTTTGATGTAAGACCCTTTGGCTTTGAAGAAGAACTTTTCTTCAATGAGGCTTCTAATTTCACCTGCTCAGCCACCTTTATATCTTCTATTGTGTTCAAAGTTAACTCCGAAACTTCTTCAATTACATTATTTGTAGCTTGCTTCCCTTTCTTGATTTCATATTCAACTTCCTCAGCAAATTTCAATTCTTCAATTGTGTTCGGAGTTAACTCCTAAACTTCTTCAATTATATTATATGTAGCTTGCTTCCCTTTCTTGATTTAATATTCAACTTTCTCAGCAAATTTTAATTCTTCAATTGTGTTTGGAGTTAACTCCGAAACCTCTTCAATTAGTTGTTGAACTTTGCCTTCGGAGGATGAAACCTTTTCTGGTTCCATCACTTGTTGCTCTTGAAATTTTCCTTTAGAGGATGAAACCTGCTCTGTTTCCAACAAACAACCTTTCAAAATCTGAAATCAAACCTTGGATCTGAACTTCATTCTCTGAAACCTTTTCAGGTTCAATTGCATCATCTTCTTGTGTTTCTACTTAATTCTCTGAAACCTTTTCAGGTTCCATTGCATCATCTTCCTGTGTTTCTACCTGTAAGATTTATTGAGTTCAAAAAAATCAGATTCATTCACAACAAACAAATCAAATCAAAGTAAATTATCATCTCAACATCATCTTCAATAAAAAAATCCTTTTCTTGATCAATCACAACATTCTCTTGCTCAATCACAACATTCTCAGCATCATCTTATTGTGTTTCTTCTTGTCGAAGAACCCTTTCTTTTTCTATCATGTCATCCACAATCAATATAGCTTTGTTTATCATTTCCTACAACATTAACATATATAACTTACACTAACTCAATAAATGAAACACAATATTAACCAGTGGAATAACACCTTACACTAACTAAATAATTTGAATTATTTTTACTTTTTCAATATCAGCCATACTTTATCTCTTTCAAGATTTAACATATTGAGTTTAACATGTACGCAAACAGAGTAATAGAAGAAGATATGGAATATATTCATGATTCGGTAGAAACTCAATATTAACTCACACAAATGAATGAAACAAGATTTAACATATCACCTCCACATGTTCTTCAGGTACCGTTTCTTCACGGTTTGAAACTGTTTCTCTTTCATCTCTTTTACGTTTCCTTCTCACATAAGTCTGCTTCACTGGTTGAAAAGAATGTTGTAACCTCTCCTCAGCATCATATTTTGCTATTATTGATTGATCTTCTTCAGAGAGCCCATTGTTACCAACGGTTGTAAGTTTTTCAATCAACATTCTCGCCTACTTATATTTAGCCTTGTAATTTCCAGCTCCAACATTTTCTTCATTTGCAGGATCTTCATTTCCAGCACCAATCATCTCTTCATTTGAAACACCAACATTTTCTTCATTTCCAGCAACAATATTCTCTTCACTTTCATCACCAACATTCTCTTGACTTTCAACACTAACATTCTCTTCATTTACAACACCAACAATCTCTTCACTTGCAGAACCAACATTCTCTTCATTTCCAACACCAACCTGGAGTTCAAGATCAATATACCCTTCAACAGGAATATCTTCTTCCTATATGCGCTGTACCAAGCGTTTTTCTTGTTCAGTATATGGATACAAGAATGATCCTTTACGGTTACCCACATTCATATGCAGAACACAATGAACATGATGGAACTTCTTTTTATTTCATTTGGAATATGATGTAATTAAATAAAGAATGAAACTTTTTTTCTTGAAGCAAAAAAAATGATGGAACCTTTTTTGGTTCCATCATTTTTTTTTATCTGGAAATGTACTGAACCAAAAAAACATGATGAGACCTTTTTTGGTTCCATCATTTTTTTTCTTCTGGAATTATACTGAATCAAAAAAAATGATGAAACCTTTTTTGGTTCCATCATTTTTTTCATATGGAATTGTACTGAACCAAAGAAAATAATGGAACCTTTTTTGGCTCCATCATTTTTTTTCATCTGGAATTGTACTGAAACAAAAAAAATGATGGAACTTTTTTTGTCATTTGTTTTCATCTGGAATTGTACTGAACCAAAGAAAATGATGGTTATTTTTACCTTTGAGAAAATTTGTGGTTTATTGCTAAGATCATCCAAATTTTCATCATTGTCTTACATATTCCATCTAGGTCCCATGTAGCGAACCTTGCGTACATCTCGGTACCAGCCTGTCTTAAGGTGATGTTTGTCATCTCGGCAAACCAATACTGAAAAAAAGAATACACAACATTCAAATTAGTAATCAAACTTGGGAAAAATAAAAAACAAGCAACTTATGAATCAAAAGAAATAAAAATTAACTTACCAATGGGTAAACTACGCAACCAGATACATCATCAACTTGATCGGATTTTCTTATAGACTCAATAAAATGCTCATGGAAAACATCTGGCCAACACACCTTATTCATCTCAAATACTTGGTATAAGTATTTTGAAGTCAGATTCTGCCTACCTTTGTTTGGTACAAAAATTGATACCAAGAGATAGAGGATGAATAACTTGACGAAGTCTTCAGATTTGGTTTCATCCGCTGTTGTTTTCATCATGGCTCTGAAAATATCAGTTTTCCTCATCTTCTTAGCTCCTTTAAAATACTCAACTTGAAACATGTTCACCTTTTTCTATAGCTCAACATCTTTGTGTATATCTACATTCTTCATCATTTGTAGACCAAAAATGATAGCGAACTGTTCAGGTGTTGTCTGTAGTATCATATTCCTTGCTCTCATCAATTTGAAACAATCTGGTTTATCACCCTTGACACTTCTATAAATGACCCTAAGATCATCTGATCTGTTCTTGTCCTTTTCTTTAATTTTTCTTCTTGAAGGGTATCATCGAAGAACGATTTAAAAAAAACGCCAGAATGGACAAGCAACAAGTGCCGTCATGTGTTTTTCTTTAGTTTGTATCAATGTTTTTATCTTTGGTGCCTCTGTACACAAATGTTGCAACGAGCACCTATATGGTTCTGGTAAAAAAAAATTCCATGTTACAGAATAAGTAAACCATAAGCACAAACATAACTTGTCCCAACCATACACAAAATATGATGAAACCAAATTTGGTTCCATCAAAACAGCCATTAAGTAAAAAAACACTAACATTGTTGGTCACAACCATACATAGAATAGGATGAAACCTTTTGGGATTCCATCAAAGCATGCATTTACTAAAAAACACCAACATTGTTGGTCACAACCATACACAGAATAGGATGAAACCTTTTTGGGTTCCATCAAAACATGCATTTACTAAAAAACACCAACTTTGTTGGTCACAACCATACACAGAATAGGATGAAACCTTTTTTGGTTCCATCACAATACGCATTAAGTAAAAAAACACTAACTTTGTTGGTCACAACCATACACAGAATATGATGAAACCTTTTTGGGTTCCATCAAAATATGCATTTACTAAAAAACACCAACATTGTTGGTCACAAACATACACAGAATAGGATGAAACCTTTTTTGGTTCCATCAAAACATGCATTTACTAAAAAACTCTAACTCTGTTGGTCACAACCATACACAGAATAGGATGAAACCTTTGTTGGTTCCATCATAATACGCATTAAGTAAAAACATACTAACTTTGTTGGTCACAACCATACACGGAATAGGATGAAACCTTTTTTGGTTCCATCAAAACATGCATTAAGTAAAAAAACACTAACTTCTGTTGGTCACAACCATACAAAGAATATAATGAAACCTTTTTGGTTCTATCACAATACCCATTTAGTAAAAAACACCAACACTGTTGGCCACAACCATACACAGAATAGGATGAAACCTTTTTTGGTTCCATCATAATAAATTAGGTTTAAAAAGATGAAACCTAAACGTTGCTACAAACAGATGAAACCTAGATGAAGATCAGTGAAACCTAGTTTCAGAAAAATGTAACTGAAACCTAACTATGAAACCTGTAATTTCGAAAGAGATGAAACCTTATTAACCAAATACATCGATGAAACCAAAATCGCGAAACTAAAAATCATAAACATGCATAATATGATGAAACCTTATTAACCAAATGTATTTTGATTTTCAACCATAAACAATCACAGAATATGATGAAACCATAAACTTCGATTTACCTTTTGTAGATTCTTGTTTCTTAACTGGTTTATTGAATTTTTTCTTCATCTTCTTGTCTTGTTTCTTCACCATGTTTAATGATCTTCAGTGATTTTTAGGTTTAAACTGTGACAGATTTGAATAGAAACTTCAGGTAGATTATGATGAGTTAAAAGTAGAAGACTCAATTCTACTGTTGATGATCAACAATCGTTTTAGAATCAGAAATTTAGGTTGATGACGACTCAAATTCTAATGTTGATGATGATTTAAGTGATGATTTTTGTTTCAGGGAGATTAATGTGATGATTTTTGATATGGATGATGATGACGATGATGTTGGTTCAGGAGTTTTTCTGTGATGATTTTGAAACGGTGAACGGTTTGATTTTGGAAGTTATAGAAGATAGAAGTTAAGAGGAAAATAATGATTTTCTTCAATTTTGGGCGTTAATGAAGGTGGGCGTGCGTAGGTAAATAAGTTGGGCGTGAGCAGTTAATGAAGTCGGGCTGAATTATAATATGGATAGTTAGTTTGTAATGAGTTTTTTGTGTCAAACTTATTTTGTTGGGTTTTATATAGTTGGATAGTGACACTTTTAGACTTATAACCCACGGCCTGTAATGACATATCATTATAGGTAAACTAAAGAATTTATTCTTATATATGGGGGAGGAGTCCCACAGCCAAGTCCTAACATGCATCATGTGAAGGTACGAAACCTTACATGTGGAATAATCCTTGGTGCAGTGCAAGGGCCAACCTTATGCTTGTTGATAGGCATCGAAAGCATGTTAAAGTAGGATTAGTGGAAGAGGCTAATTAGCTAGGAGTTGAGCTGCCACAGCCGGATGAAGGCATGTTGGTTAATAAAAAAAGAGCAAGCATCCAACTAGGTCGAATATACTTTAGTTAAGAGCATCTTTGATTCCAGTCAACAGTAGGTGACTGTTTTTTTGGTCCCCTAGTTGGCAAAAACTGACTCCCCGTGGGTAATAACCATCTGATTAAACGAGGGTAGTCGCAAACTTTACCAGTTGAGCGACAACTTCAAGGAAGTGAATATATCAACGGTTATATATGAAAATACAATTTTACACTGTCATGTTAGTGGAACCAGAGGAGACATTAAGCAACAGGCACGTTGCATCCTTTTGGAATGTAAAGTTGCTGAAATATCTGTCTACTCTACTTTGCCGTGTATTCTTATGGGCATCTACCGCGATACATCATCGAAACATAACTATAAGTTGCTCATAGAGGTTGATTATATATATATATATATATATATTTGTGTATTGAGGTCAGCTAATAATTTTTGCTCATGCAGTCGTCTAGAACTTTACCTGTTGCTTCTGACCTATTAAAAAGAAGACGACGAAGAAGAAGAGATAAAAAAAATAAGAATCCTAATTGTTTACATCGTTTTAATTAAAAATCATAATAAAAACAAAATAAACAAATATCATATAGGAATAAGACATGACGAGTAGTTTCCACCAAGCCTTATCAAAGCCAAGGTTCAAGTTATTAAGTGGAGATATGATGGTGGGAATTGCTATAACTTTTGATGAAGCTTCTAAGTTTTCTAATTTAAGTTCTGGAAGATCTAAATGACATGGAAAAACCTCGATATATATTGAATGAAATTGCATCATGCAATAAAAATGCTCAAAATGCATTGACTTAGGACGCGAGCTTTTGAAAAGACAAAATTTAGAACTGGTTGCATTGACCAAGACTATTTTCGGCAAAACAACTATGTAAAAACGATAAAAAGGAAAACTTGCAAGAAAATACAAATACCAGGCTAGTGAAACCTCACTACTTCCACGCTGAAGCAACAACCAAGCATTTGCTCTCCCACCCAAAGTTAAGCGCACCCTGCTCTTGTTTTGCGTTAAACCTATCACAGTACTGCTTAAGGTTTTCTTTGATTGTAGAATCCACGCGTGTACTCAGTGGGCAAGGTACAAAGCCTGCCATTTTCATCCTTGCCCTCCATTTTCCTGCCACCTCGTACCGCTCTATCCTCTCTTCACCCTCACAAGCAATAATGTTAACCATATCTCTAGCTAGACACTGCTTTTCAACGTTCATCCTGTCTGGGCTATTTCTCACCAGTGTAGCATCAAGAGATTCAAAGACAGCCAAGTAGTAGGTGTAGACCTCGACGAATCTTGGATAGAACGGACCTGTGTTAGTATTGACATCTTGCTCAACTACAGTCACCAGCTTTGGACCCAAACCCTTAACCATGCGAAGCAGCTGGTCCCTCTGGTTTACTGTCGAGACGCTCTCGTCTGGCATGTGATGAAGCTGGAAGGCAAAGTTCACGATCAGGGCTTCCTTCGGTCGGCAGCTTAACATACCTGGGGTAACTTCACTAGTTTTGGCAGCCAAAGGAAGAAACTCAAATGACATTCCAACTGACTCGGCGAATTTCTCAAGTCGCTGCCCAATGATCTCCAGGCCACCAACTGTACGTTGAACTGACTCCGGGTCATCCACTCCAGTTAGCCTAATTCGTGGTGGCTTACCAGGACGAGATGCTAGAGTCTGTATCAGTTGCATGTATTGGCTCCCTTGGTTTATATCAAAATCAATAATGTGGACTCTGTCTTCATCCTTGACTGCTTCTTCGATCGCACCATTGGCAGCTATGAACCCAAACTTAAAACATGGGCAGACCTCAAAAAGGATCTGCATGGCTGAGAGGCGATCAGAACTAGGGGGTACTTTGCATTTCAGCGCCCTATAAAGTCCTAGCCCAGATGTTGCCATACGTGCAGCAAGCCCTTCTACCATGTAGGCTGCAATTCTTTTGGAAGGATCTCCTTGGATTGACACCATCAGCCGTAGGTCAGATATAATTGTCGCCGCTTCTTCCACATTGTGTTCTGAAATTGCCGCAGCACATTTGAGAAGTAGCTGCTTAGGAGTTAGGGGACTACATAAACCTCGGTCGGGTGCAATATGTAATGCCTGTGTCTCTTTATTGTTGCTGATGCTGCTGATGTTAGAGTCAGATGATGAGGATTCCTTTGGTGAAGTTGGCAGCACGATATTTGCAAAGGACTCAGCCCATTCACTATCAAAATCCATACTTGGGTCGATACCAAAATCACCATCATCACCATCAATGTCATCCAGAAGCTCTCTTTCCAATTCTTGAAGTTTCAACCTAACCACATCTCATCATAATCAATCATTGCAAAGTCAGAGCTCTGTCCATCCGAGTACTCTACTACCGGATGGGATTGGTAGGGATTAGAACGCCTCGCGGTTGCAAATGATGAGTTAAAGGACTTTGATTCAGTAGCAGAAGTGCTTGAGGAAGACAACAGCTTGTATGAAGATAATTCATGTGGGTGGAATGTACTTGCTGGAACCCTGGATGGAAGAAATTCAACCCGTGAGGCGGGAAAACTTTCTGGTGGGGAGTCAGAAAAGAAATGTTGGTCGTAATTTTCACTATAAAACTCAGGTCTGTATTTGAACTTTTGTTTATCTGAGCAGAATATTGGATTGGAAAGACCAGAGTTTCCACTCTTAAGCACATATTCGTATGCCGTGCCAGACTGATCAGCAGACCTATAAAAAGACATGGTATTTCCCTAACCCGATGTATTTCAGAAAAAATCACTGTAGCATAAATAATCTGATTTAGATGCCCATCAGCTGCCACACCTTTGTAATGCAATTAACTCCAAAGTGATCCGACAAGAATCTACTCTTCTGAAAACTTCTTATGAAGTGTCGCACGATTGTTGAGAAATCCTTTTAAGATGCTAGGGTACCTAAGTGAACCAAAGTAGATATGGTTTAGAAAGCTTGCAATAACTGCAGAGCAACAGCTAAATTTTGTGTTGATATGACTTGAATCGGTATACCTAACCGGATTAGGACTGGGACTGTTTTAGGTTATCTAGTCGGATTAGGACTGGATCTGTCTTAGGTTACCTAGTTGGATTAGGATTCTGATTAGGGTTTTGACCCTATATATATACACACATAGGTGTGTATTATATATCTCAGTAGCAACAATGTAGTCTATCTGAGTAGATCTGATTCTGAGTAGAATCACTGCGAGATGTGCAGTGATTCTACGATCTGATCTGAACTGATCACATATCTGTGATCTGCATTGAGTTTCTCCCTCTGATAATAAGATTCTGATTTCTCCGCCGTGGAGGTAGCTAACACGAGTTAGTGAACCACGTTAAATCCCTGTGTTCTTTATCTGTTTATCGTTCTCGTTCGATCCCTGTTATAACATTTTGGTACAATTACATCCGTTACGAAGCACTGTAAATGGAAATCGTCTCATCAGCATAGCAACTTCAAAGCTTTTGGTTAACAAATCCAAACATCACAACACATATGGAACATTTCCTACTTTGACCATGGAAAAAATAGTCCGGTCGGACGTACAAGTATGCTCTTGACTACTAAGACTTTATATGTAGGAAAAGTGGAGAACCAACTGATTTGCCCAAGTTTATGGCTACAATCAAAGAAACTTTGACCCCTTTCACGGTTTCATAATTTCTATCCTCTTTATAAGCCAGTTTCATCTTTCTTCCATGCTTCTATTATTACACACAGAGTGTTCAATGAGGGTTTTCGAATTGGTATGAGAAACACAAGCCAAACTTGCTGATACCTTTAAATTAGCAAAGAACACTACATGATGGAATGAATTCTTAAGAACAATCCACAAATAAATTTTTCAATGCAATAGAAATGAGATAGTTTTGACTCTAAAGTAAGATTACAGGTTTGCACTACTGTAGTTAGTGAGGTTATAGATGTAGGTAGCACATACCAAAGGTAAAATGATAGCAGACCATAACCAAAATATCTGCAATACACTTGAGTAATGCAGAAGCAAATTGAGATGACTTTCAATGGTCAATCCCTTTCTAGTAAAGTCCAATATTTTCATAAAATTTTATTTTAACCCTCCTCGTTATCCGTTCATGGTTCTACCACCGCTTAAAACCCATTTCACTATACATATTTAATTTATTTTAAGGTTTAATTTATAAATTATTTTTTGTTTTACAAATTTTGTTTATTTATACGAAATGGGGTCTCGGGTTCCTTTTGAAGTGATCGACCTAACAAGACATATTGTGACTTTACGAAATTTTAGGGGGCAGAGCTCTGGGCTAAAAGAGTACATATCCTTTGGAAAACACAGAGGCAAAAATCGACTAGGTCGTTCAGGTTGGATAGAGCAGGTGTCGAGGCAGTAGATCGCTTAGCAGTTTCGTGAGGTTTTGAAAATCTCTGAAGGTTAAAATTCTCTAGTAGAACTTTGTAGACAGGGATCATGTTGTTGATATATATCTTCACCAGGTGTGATTCTGTCACATTCTGTGACGATCTAAGGCTTTAGTTCCTCCGGGAAGAGTGTTGTAATATATCTCGATTGGATAAGGTGGTATATGACGGTAGAACGGATCTACAATATTTTATTAGTCACAAGCTCGTATGATCCTATCTAAGTCACTGAGAGTGATGTATTCAATTGGATGCTTGCTTATTTTTAGCTCATGTTTGTCATTATCAGTTACTGATGGCGGCCTACTAGTCGCGGCTTAGGCTAGAGTTAGCTTGATTGACCTAAGTTTCCCTAGCAGGACCCCTCTTTGGCAACATGTACTTAATCCAGAAGTGTTGGATCTAACCCCACCGATCGTTCCGCAAGCGTCTACAGACAAATGAGGATATCGATCTGAGTTCTTGTAAGATTCTGTTGAGTCACTCGGTATTTGTCTTAGTTCTTAACCAACTTTTTCGAGAGTTAATAGTTTACTTTTAAATAATACATTTATTTATATTAAGGGTCGAGATTAAGGTGAGCTCAAACATCACACTAAAAGGTTCATTTCGTCTGATGAAAGACAAACGATAATGGGTATAGGTCTTGGAACGTCCTATGCTTCAATACTCACCATCTCAAAATCAGTTATGGATGTGGATTCGTCCTGTAGTTGAGGAGGCGCTTCTTGGATTTAGTCTTTAATACTTTGGAAGCACTGTACAAGCCAAAGAAAAAAGGTCATCCATTCAGTGTCACGTTCAGATCTGGCTTCTTTGGGACGTTTTTTATTATGGTTGGTTTCCTTCCTGGTAACAACAACCATGATTGTGATTTCGACTGTGACTGAGTGCCAAACCTCCCATTGCGGTCTCCGTAATGTAGGTACCTATAAATAGGTGAATGAATAGAAGTGAATTTTTAGGATTCTGAGTGTGAGTTGCAGGAGGTTGAACACGAACAACCTTTCCCTAAACCAAGCTTATGGCCATTCAAAGACTGCTTCAGCCATAGGATGAATGAATCAGGGTTGGAATCATGGAGGAAAGTAGGGGGGAAATCAGGGTAATTATTTGGTTGTAAAAGGATGCCGTGTGAGATGTGTTTAGCTGAACTCTTTGATCTCAAGTCGGTGGGATAAAGATGAAGGGTGTGATAAGCCTTTCATCCGTGTTCACATAAATGAGTCGGATTCATCCATTGATTCCTGTAACCTCCTCGACCGATTGTTCTCTTTAGTGGTTAAAAAAATACAACCGGGTGTATGACCAACATATTTTATTTCATATATATATATATATATATATATATATATATATATATATATATATATATATATATATAAATTATTTAAATATAAAAGTGGACTAAAAAAATACTTGGGGGAAACTGAAGTTTTGACTTTGGTAGAAACATAAATTTCGTGCTCCTTGGATTTGCTATAACAACTGTATGTACTAAAAATGGGTGAAGGGTTAGAAATGAGTTTTTAGGGTTTTGAGTGTGAGTTGCAGGAGGTTGAAAACAATCATCTTTTGCCAAAACCAATCTTATGGCAATTTAAAGACTGTTTCAGCCACGAGATAAAGGAATCATGGTTAGTTTCAGGTAATGAAAAAAAAAAGATTGATCAGATTAATTCTTTGGTTGTAGAAGAGTGTTTGTTGAGATATGTTTAGCAGGGTCGATTAATGACCTATTTACAGCTAAACTCTTATGATTTTAATTGGTGGGATAAGGATGAGGGGTGCGATAAGCATATCATCCGTGATCAAAGGAATAACAAAAGATAAGTCGAGTTCATCCCTTGATTCCGGCAACCTCCTTGACCGACTTTTCTCTTAAGCAGTGGGAAATACAACTGGGTATTCCTCACGCGTGATGCAGACTATCAGATCAAAACCCTAAAGTTATCCCCTCATTATGTGGTTGAGTCATCTTTAGTATGTGAAGTTTCGCATGATAGCAATATTCATCATAGTCGACGTTTGACTGAGGTGGAAGAATATTCCCTAATATGTGCATTATAATTAGTCTTAGTTAAATTGAGAGCACGAGATAACATGTGGATCGCGTGTGGGATACGATATGAGATGAGGTTGAGCATCAACCTTGTGTGGACGACCATGAATGACTTGTAGAGACGAATTCCCTTTTGTGGGAACCCTTGATAAGTGCATAAAGATCTGAGGAATTTGTGTGTAGTTACGTTATGTGTTTTGAACGGTTTTGTATAACTCACTCATGATGCCAGCTGTAGGCATGCTTATGAGACTGAAAAATGAATTTTATTTTAACGAATGTAACCTATTTAATCCATCAAAAACAACAAAAAATAGTAGGTTTTTTGATTCTTACATAATTAAGTCATTACTGAGGATTAACTGGTTGTTGAGGCGTTTCAAGTTCTTGATTGATGAATTCATCATTTAGTTCATCATTTAATTATTCTTTGGATGTATGTAATCCTATATACAAATTTGAAATCCTCTATTATGATTATTTGGCCGTATCTGTTTTTATAAAAAATTTAATCGACAATGAATTAATAAATTTTCGAATCAATGATTAATCGTCAACGATTTCGTTTGTAAAAGAACAAAGAGAAGAGGGGAAAAAATAACTTGGTAAAGAAGAAGGAAAGAATAAATTAGATTTCTTTTTTTATTTACGTGTTTTGGATTCATCAAGAGATAACTTCGACATTTTCTATAAATTATAGGACACCCCATATACGACCTAGATAATAAATAATCCTAGAGGAGCTTTTGTAGAATTTCAGCATCCTTTAAAATAATTTTTCAACAATTAGCACTCATTAACTTTACGCTTTTGCGGTCTTAGCTTGTCAATAGCCAAAATCTTATGCAGAGCCAACAGCCCATTTGGCTTAGTAAGGTGGCAAACCGTACGGTAAGTCCACTAATAATTTCTCCCATTTGGTAGAAGTTTACTAACTTACTACTATAAAAGCGTAACAATATGCTTAAATTCTCAAAATTACATTATTATTTGTGAAGAACAACAATCACTATCGACTAAGTTGTTCGAAACGACCCAACGTATATTGGATTTCATTAATTTGTAATCGGCTAGGTTAAAGTTTTTTTCTTATATATATATATTCTAAATAATATATAATTGTCTAGGTTTACCAAGCAACCTGGTTGATTTTGGAGACTTTCGGAACTGACTAGGTTATTTGGTTCCTAACCAAGCCGATTTTGAGGTTTTAATATTTTTGTTTTTCTAAATTGCGATTAATAGTCGGAGGTTCTTCTAAATATATTTCAAGTTTTCTAGATAAGTAACCATAATTTAAATGCTTAAGCAATTTTGAGATAACGTTAACCACCCTTTTTTCACTATGATTATATTTTATTTTATTTATAACCCCAAAATCAAACATTAACAGCCACTGAAAATAAACGTTTTATTAAGCTAAGTTTTATGGAAAAGAACCTAACATTTATATAGTGTTGACATGTCAGTTTGAGAATGCCTTGTATTATAGTATGGGAGAAAAATTGGTTTAGACGAGATTTCATATCTCGCTTAAAGAAAGAAACACGAGATATCATTTTTTGTTTTAAGGATCTACTTATATTAAATATAAAAAACGGCCATCAAATTTAAATTATATTAAACTGGAAAAAAGAAAATGAGATCATGCTAAATTGTTTTTTTCTTTTCACCAATGTTTTTTCTCCCTTTATATATCATTCTTTACATTGGAGGAGAGATGGAGACGCGATTTTGGGTCACATCCTTCCCTCATTATCCTTATATAGCGTACATTTGGGTGCTAATTTTCCTATTACCTTACCGGACAGTGTTGTCCCGCACGGTCATGCAGACAGCTTTATAAGCTAGCAGAGGTTTAAGCCGTTAGATATATGAAGTTCTAGACATAGTTACAACCATTGGACGGCTATAAAAAGAGTACATCCAATTTCTAATAGATACTTATTTTACATTTTTTTATATTTATTTTTTACATCTATCCTATTTTTATCATTATCCCATGATGCTAAATCTATGTATCTTCGTCTTCTCAACAAGGTTTGAAAAACGGCCGTTAAAACCGTCACCTTTATATAGTGTGTCCGTGAGGTTCACAGATATCCGTATCTAAATAACATCGAGAAAATAAAATAAAAAACGGTATTTTTTATCCGTTATAACCGTTTTTCTAAAATTAATTTTTTTTATTTTTTTCTTCTAAATAACATTTTAACATAAGTTTGTTAGTTTCTTTGTGCCGTTTTCACGCCTGTTATACGCATTTTTTTAGAAAAAAAGAATATAAAAATATTTTTATCCAATTTTTTATTTCAAAAATAAAAAATTAAAAATTAAAATTACAATTAAAAAAATCTTAATAAATGAATAAACAAATAAAATTAAGAAAACGTAGTAACACTGTTATTTAGACCCGTTATAACCGTTTTTGCGCATGTGATAACCGTCGGATAGGAATTTCAGATCATAATTTATTTATTTTTCTTAAATAACTGTTATCACACCCGTTATTTTAAAAAAACGTCAAAAAAATGCGTTTTTTTTTCTAAATAACGTATTTTTTGCCCGAAACATGCTCACACCCATCAAAATGTGTTATAACGGTCATGGTCTATCCCAATAACCCGATCTGTGACCTGTTTTTCAAACCTTGCTTCTCAATTCTTTCCGTGTCTTGATGATAAAACAAACATTCGATTTACAGTCCAATGAAAAAGAAGCGAACAGATGACTACCGTAGGAAACTATAATCAAGATGGTGAAGATCATCAACAGAAACACAAATTAAAAAGTTTTAATTTTTAATTAATTTTAATTTTCCTTTAACAAGAAACAAAACAAAAAAATGGAGGGAAAGATTGGACTCCAACCTAGAACAAGATTTCGTGAAGGTAGAAAAGAAAAAAAATATTTTTTTAAAAAAGGGAAGAGTGGGAAAGTTTTGAAAATCCTTAGATAGGTATCTTTGATAATCACACAGATCAGTTGAGATTTTTTTGACTTTAAAACCCAACTAAGAATTAGAAGGAAGAACTTTCGATTAATTTGAACCTCGAGTGAACCAGTTTTTTTCTTTTTTCTTTTTTTATTTAAGCAATTTTTTTTATCAAGACATTATTCAAAAAATGATTGGTTTATTAATAACTAAAATCAGACAGTTATATATCTATGGCTAAAAATAATTGTGTCATCATCCAACGGAGTTAGACCCGCTAGCTTATAGAAGCATCCACAAAACCGCGCGGGATAGCATTAGCCTTACCTTAAAAGCCTGGCCATTTTGAGGACGATCAAAAACTAATTTGGGACGACTTTTTTAACCCAATCTCATAGATGTGGCTATGGAGTAACCTAGTGGTATGTAAAAATACGTAATTACCCTCTCAGTAATCAAACAATTACCATAAAACCTTTCACTAATAAAAGTTTAAAACCCTAAACCTAAACTATTCTCACCTTCATCTCTACCGATTCTCTTTGATTTCTCTTCTTCTTCTATTGTTTTCAAACTACCGATTGTGGCATAATCGAATTCATCTTCAACCGACTAATCGTAAACCAATTCATCGTATAATCGTAAACCAATTCATCGTCGTTATTACAATCTAAAAATGGAAAGAAAGAAGCAAACAACACGTCAACCTGCTAATACAGAGTGGACGGATTTTGCCGAGAGAATAAGAAATAGAGAGATCGTTGAAGAACAAAACGAGTAACACGAAGAACGCGAAGAACGCGAAGATGATGACCTAGAAACGGAGACCGATTCCGACAATCAGCCTCTCTAGAACTTTATAATGGCTCCAATAAGGTGAGGGTTTACCATTATTTATGTTTATATTGATTCAATCGAATGAATTGGTCACTAGAATATCAAGGGTTTTAGGTTAGATGTCATAATCGGTAGTTTCGTGTTTGTATTTAACTACCGATTATGTTATTGTTCTTCATTGCTCATGAACATCATGCACAATCGGTAGTTATGTTTAGTAATAAACTACCGATTATATTCCTGGACCAAAATTTAGGCATAATCGGTAGTTTCGTATAGGGTTAAACTTCCGATTGTGTAAGTTAGTGATTCCTCAAAAACATCGACCATAATTAGTAGTTAGATTTAGTCATAAACTACCGATTATATTCCTGGACCCAAATTTACACATAATCGGTAGTTAATTTTTTTAATGTAACTACCGATTGTACATGTGTCCATAGACATTTCTGTTCCATTTTTTATGAACAATCGGTAGATAATGTAGAGCCCTAGCTACCGATTATGCATAATCGGTAGTTACGTTGTTTTTTTGACTACCGATTATCAACAATCGGTTGTGTTTAATGTACTTTGTCTACCGATTATGTACTGATTAAACGGTGTCTTGTTGGAAATAATTGTTATTTATTTTGTATCAAAGAAGGGAAAGACGATCTAAGCATTCCAACGATACAATTCTTTCGGGGCCTCGTCGTGAAGGGGGTAAGAAGGTAACTGCTAGTGCAAGAAGACAAAAGAACGCTAGGGGAATTGTTATCACCGAAGGAACTCAACCAAGTGTTCCAAGAAGTAGAAACGAAGAATAAGGAGAACCAAGTGTTCCACAAGATAGATACTTTGATGACGGAGGACCAAGTGGTAGACAAGAAGAAGGAAGTGGTACAAAGAAGCCAGTTAAGAAGAAATGAGGAAACAGATGAAGGGTATTCAAGAAGGCCAAATCCCTGGCCTCCCAAGAGATGGAGGAGATCTATTATTTGGGTACAAAGACTCTTGGGAGAAATAAATTTACTCTACTGAGGTAGTAATTATAAAACACAATTCTTAACATATTGTCTTTTTATTCGTAGAAGTGTTAACTGTTATTCTAATTGTTTTTTAATTCGTTGTGTATATTAGGACCATTCTAATGTGGTCCGTCTGCTCAAACCTACGGCTGCACCAACAAAGATGAACGATTGGCCGTTAGAAGGTGAGTGTGAACGGTTCCAGCAAATTATACTGCACTCGGGGTTATCTACGGCTGTCGAGAATTCAATGTTACCTCACGACCGAGTGTCGATATCGGCCTTCATGGAGAGGATGTATCCTGAGACCGATACCTTCCACATGTCGTGGGGAGAGATGACGATCACCCTCGATGATGTGGTGCAGATTTTAAGTCTCACTGACCATGGTACTGCGGTGAAGTTTGATTATGTGAAGCAGTTAAGCTGGGAACAACTTTATTTTTACACTGAGAGGTGCCTTGGTTGGGATCGAGCGACATCCGAGGAAGAGTTCAAACGGTACGCTTCTTACAAAACCAGGCAATTCATCATGGTTCAAATGATGAAAATGTTCAGAGGCACCAAGGCTAAGGAAGAGCTGAACCCAGAGTTTAGCGATGACCAGGTCAATGCTGCAGCCACTGCATATCTTCTCTGTGTTTTGGGATGTGTAATTTTCCCCAATGCTAGTGGCAACCGGGTCGACGCCAACCTCCTACAACTTTTGCATCCTCCACAAAGTTCGCGACTATTCGTGGGGCACCGCATGTCATGCGTTCTTGATGGAAGAGATGAGAAAGGCATCTAGGGAACAGACTAGCCAAATTGCCGGGAACGTGAGCTTACTACAGGTATTTTGGTAACTTCATTGATGGTTTGATTGTTATTTATTTTTTCCTCTTTTAAGAATCAATTTTCTCATACTTGGTTTGGTATGTACACTAGACATGGATCTATGACCACTTCCCCTCCCTCGAGTTGGCCAAAGAGAATCCGGCATGGGAGAAAGGAACACCCCGAGGCACGAAATACATCTTTGAGGGCAACCATTCAAGGACTAAGGAGCAGGAGTTGATTTCTTTGAGGAGGAAATTAGACTCGATGGCGTCCAAAGATGTATGCTTTGATCCATACAGGGAAGACCGATCTAGTGGTCATATAGCGCGACGTTATTAGTTGTCGTTCTACTATGGACCCTTGTGGCATCCCACTGGATATGTCATGTACAATGCCACAAGGGTGATGCGTCAACTAGGTTATGTCCAAGAAGAACCTTGGAGTCGTTTCAGGGGCAGGTTCCATTTGGACGTCGAGAATTCTACTTGTGGTAAGGACTCTATCACAGTAGTTTACTTTGATAACCCATCCGTTGAACATTGGAACAACAGGATGCAATCTATGATCAACGAGGGGAGACCTGTCACCCAAGGTGATGAAGCAGATCCACGCTATATGATATGGTGCCTGCAGTATTCTCATCTTCATGTGATCCGTGAAGATAAAGGAAAGACCACCAGGGTGCCCGAATATAGTTGCATCATCAAAGACAAACCCTCTGGCTATGAAAGGCTGGTACGTAATGTTATTTCCTTTTGATTTTAGTATTACGACTCAATATTTTAGATAATAATCGTTTGATTGTTATTGCCTAAAAACAGAAAAAAAGGTTTGCATTTTTCTCAAAGAAGATAGCTGGGCGCACAAATGCGGGAATGCCTTCATCAATTGAGAATATGATGATAGAGCATAAAGACCTCATTGACAACATTGATAATGAAGCCTATGCTAGCAAGTTTTGGGAGAAATCTGCGAATAAGCCTAAGAGGCTAACAACAAAGCACACTAAAAGATCTCGCGGTTCAACGAGTGTTGCTGCTGACGCAAATGTCCCTGAGGGTGAAGCCAATGCCGCTGATGCTGAAATATTGTTAGCCCCTGGTCCTCGTGCTCCTCGTACCAAAACCAAAATAGTTAGAAATTAGATTGTGGTTGTTTACTTTATGGATATGTCTCTGATGTTTAACATTACTGGTTTTGAATGTATAACATTTGAAAGGATTTTGTGTTCTTATTGTGAGTTATCAATTGAATTGCAAGAGATTTATTTCTAACAAGTTATTTTGTTCAAATTCTACATTATAATCGGTAGATAATTGGTTTGAAACATCTACCGATTATGCATTTTCATCAACAATCGGTAGATAACAACCAAACGATTGTGTTAGTGTTATATAATCGGTAGTTTAAGTATCTACCGATTACCCTTACCCCGGGAACTTCCTGTTCCTGGATACATTTTACACTATAATCGGTAGTTTAAGAAAATCTTAAACTACCGATTATGCATTTTTAAAATGTTGAAAAAATTGAAAATTTTTGTGATTTTCAATTTGGGGCAACTTTCATAATCGGTAGTTTAAGAAAATCTTAAACTACCGATTATGCATTTTCAAAATGTTGGGATTTTGAAAAAAAAATCAATTTCCAATTTGGGGCAACTTTCGTAATAGGTAGTTTAAGAAAATATTAAACTACTGCATTTTCAAAATGTTGGAAAAATTAAAATTTTTTGCGATTTCCAATTTGGGGCAACTTTCACAATCGGTAGTTTAAGAAAATCTTAAGTTATCGATTATGCATTTTCAAAATGTTGGAATTCTGAAAATTTTTACGATTTCCAACTTGGGGCAACTTTCATAATCGGTAGTTTAAGAAAATCTTAACCTACCGATTATGAATGTTCAAAATGTTGGAATTTTAATATTTTTTTCGATTTCCAATTTGGGGCTACACATTACAATCGGTAGTAAAAATATTTGTTAGATTATCGATTTTTAAAATCGGTAGATAATGGTGATCCAAAAACTTCCGATTGTTAATATCCATACGAACTTAGTATACATACTTTCTGTACACTCTTGTTATACCAGGCCTCAATTTTTTTGAAAAAAAGAGTCGTTAAGACTCTAATCTATATAAGGAGGGTGACCTCTTCTCATTGAAGCACCTCCAATACATTTTAACTCTCCAACATCGAAGAAATAATCGTATAGATTAATAGCTCAACCGTTCACGGTAGAGGAAGATTTATCGTTATGTAGGCGCTACGTGCAATTCTATCCGAAGTGAGGAGAAAAACGTATGTAAAATGATGTAATGAGTATGAGTTATTTGGATAGTGTTCACAAATATTTTTGTGTTGACACCGGGAACCCCAATAACCGTAATAAAGCTGATCTTTTTTGTCGATTTCATTATATAGGCAGAGAAGTTGATCCATTTGTGAATTTAACTTATCTTGTCAATCGATATCGTTTGAGGGGTGAAACTAATGATGAAGTTATAGCGAGATCTCTCGAGGAATGGCGACGATGGAAACGATCAAATTACCGTTATGAAGCTCATTTCAATATCATTAAGGTGATGGACAGATTCAACCAGTTTAAGGTTCGTCCACGCCGCTAAAGCAGAAAGGAATTTTCTAAGACAGTGTAAAATAATAATTAATATAATAGTAGTGTAAAACGCCAGGTTTATAAACAGAAACCAAAACCTAATTCTTCTTATTCTCTACCTATTCACGCCTCTTTTTCTTCTCATTTCCTTCTCTATCTCTGCCTCTACCTATTCTCAACTAAAATAGCCTCATTTTCCATTTATTTTCCTCTACCGATTCTTCTACTCCCTTTACTCTCATTCTCCATTGAAAATGGCTCCAAAATATTTACCTAAACAATCAAAGAAGGGAAAGGAAAAGATGGTGATAGAGGAGTCCAAAATCATTGAAATCAATTCGTCAACCGATTCCGATGAACTTCCTTTCCGGCCAAAAAATATTCCTACCCAATCAAAGAAGGGAAATGAAAAGTAAGTTACATCCAACTTTTATATTTTTAGTCATTACTTTGAAGAAATCATGATAATTCTTGTTTATAATTTTCTGAAACAACGTATAATCGGTAGAAATCTGATGAATTTATCTACCGATTGTGCCTCTAGTTCATCATTCTTGAAGAACATCATACAAAATCGGTAGGTATTGCATAATTGTATATACCGATTATACAATCGGACATTTACTAAAAACACAACCTACCGATTGTGTGTAATCGGTTGATATTTCATATTTTTAACTACCGATTATGTGCTTTTGTTTATTTTTATAATAGCTACTGTATAGTTAGTTAATAATCAATGTTTGAGTATATTCATTAGGGTTATGGATGAAGATGATTCCGATGACGGTCTTTCTCCGGCTCGAAAGGCTGAATTGCTTTCTCGTCCTTTTTTTAATTTGCCGAAAGGAGTTTCTGATGTAGAAATATATCAAATGATGCTGGACGATCCGGATTTCTCACAAATGATGAAGGATCCTGATTGTTGGTGGAACGGTCCTGACAATCCCTTCAATTGGGTTGATGTTTCATCTTCAGATGAAGGATCTGAGGCAGAAATGAATCGTTGGATAGCGGCTGATCTGGATTTTGATCATCGACTCTTTTTCAGGGAGAAAGACTTCTCGGGCATAAACCCATACTATAATGAAGCTGGAGAGTACATAGGTCCAGTTTAGGATGATGAAGTTGTTTCTGATCCTGAGGGGAAGGAGAAAAAGAAGAAGAAGCGGGTTGAAACTAGGACCAAGTCGAGAGTAACAAGGAGTGGAAGAATTTCATGAGAATTTCTATGATGTGTTTTGTTTTGTTTTTTTCGGATGTTTTTAGTTTTTTTGAACAAGTTTAATGAACAATATGTAGTAAGTTTATTTGAACAAGTTTTTCTTCGAATGTTGAAATAATATTAATGAAGTTTGATGTTAAGTAAAATCGGCATAATTGATAGATAACTACGTTTTTAAACTACCGATTACATATAATCGGTAGTTATTAATTTCCCGTGCTACCGATTAAGCACAATCAGTAGTTATTTATGTTCATTAACTACCGATTATGGCAAGAAAAGTCCTGGACAAAAAAACCATTATAATCGGTAGATAAAACTGATCTTTAAACTACCAATTACAAAGTTTAAAATTTTAAAGTTTAATTCAATTCAGGCTACAATCGGTAGATATAAATTTTCAATTCCTACCGACTATGGAAGATGAAGAGTTAAAATTTTTGGAAGTTTTGAGAAATTCAATTTTGGGCGACACCTATAACCGGTAGTTATGGTACTCCATTAAACTACCGATTGTACAATCAGTAGGAATAAAAATCACGAGCCTACCGATTGTACAAAACTATAACTCAACTAAAAATCAATCTAAAACACTCTCTATTTCTATTCTAAAACTAAAACTCAAATTCATCATCTAACACTAATTAATTCCAAATTAATTACCTAATTAATCAACATTAACACTAACTAAACAAGGGTAGATTAGTCATTATAGAAAATATATGGATAAAGGATGTATTGATTTTACTTCACAATAATCTTATTTTGTTTTATTAGTTATCCCAAATTAATTTTTAATCGCCCTCAAATTGACCGGGCTTGAAGGAACGTCGTTTGCTTGGCACAATGTTTAAAAGACCGAGAAAAACCAAACTAAACTTTGGTCATGAATTGCGGCTTAGTGGTAGGAAGCCAAACTCCTCGTCCTATCCTAAAAGATTGGGTTTTGTAAAAACTCATGTGAAGTAAAACAATGATTATATCAATGACCCAAAAATAAAAAAAATGAAGAGAAAGAGTAGAAATATTAGCTTGGGTAGAAGTTGGTCAACTGTCATTTTCTTTTGCCACTAGGAAATCAATTCAAAAGAGTAAGTTATTTCATTGTCTTAAGTGTACTTTGAATTTTGAATGTTGAGATGGTTTGTTGTACAACAATATGATTAATACATTGAAACTAATTACACCTCAAATAATTAATGTATTATATATACTCAAAATTTAAAGTTTTATATCTTGTTACTCCATTTCAGGGCTTTAAGAAATTAGGTATGCACATCCAACTTTTTCTTTTCTTTCTTTTTTTACCTTAATTCTTATGTAGTTTTATACGGTCCATATCCTTTGTGTTAAAAAGGGGTGAGCCATATATGTCAAGCCAATAGACTTACTGCAGTTTGTTACTTTATTTATAAAAAAAACTAGGAATTACTAGTTAATCCTATTTTGAAGACCCATTTAATATCTAATCCATCCATTAGAGATGGTTTAATCGGTAGTCCAAAAATATTTTTTTTGGACTTAAAAATATTTTTTTGGACTTAAAAATATTATTCCCAAGACCAAAAACGTGTGAGACTTGTTATGTAATTTTTTTTAAATATCTGAAATATCTTCACACTCACATAGTTGATTGAACCCTATCTATTATATCCTCATACTTTTTTTTTCTCTCGGTTGAATTTCTACGATGGAGGAAGAGAATAAGAAAAGAAAGTGATGGTGAAGAAGAAGAAGAAGGAGGAGGAGGAGATACAAATTCATCAATTTTAAGTTTTGTTTAAACTTTTTAATCTTCTTCTTCATCTAGATCTGATATTCAATGTTGAAAGATGAAAGTTCTATTCAAACGATATGATTTAGTCGATTAAAGTGATGATTACTCTTTTTTTTGCGGTTAGTTTGATTTCATTATTTTTGTTAATTTTATCTTTAATTAAATTGTATTGTTTTTTTTGTTGGATCATACGTTTTTTTGCTTCAGTACATATCAATATGTACTGCTTGATCAATATGTACTGTAGTTACACTTTCTTCTTCAGTATATATTCTGTTGGATCAATATGTAATGTGAGATTATACATTTTTCCTTCAGCACATACCAATATGTACCGAAGGATCATACACTTTTTCCTTCGGTACATATTTTCCTTCATTACACATCAATATGTACTGTTGGATCATCTACTCTATTTTTTTGTGTACTCTCTTCTTCAACTGTATATTTTGTATATTCTCTATACTATTCAATCTTGTTTTCACCAACATTCACCTAAATGTAGATTTCTTTATAGTTTTAGATAAAATAGGGTTTTTTGATGAGTTCTTCATTGTAGATCTAGGTTTTGATGATTTTCTATAATCTAGGTTTTTGTTTCTATGAAATCGAGATTTCACTGGCTTTTGGGTTTTGATTTCATTGGTTTTTTTATTCGTTTTTTATTTTTTGATTCCCTGTATGTGGGTTTTAAGGGATCGGGAACAGTGGGAAAGAATGTGATTTTATTTCTCATGCATGAAATTTGGGCATCTAGGTAATTTTTATATTTTTGGACCTTCGGTTAAAACTTATATCCGGCTGGACCCTAGATTAAATGGGTCATGGGGTTTTGGACCAACCAGCAAATTTTCCATAAAAAAATCTCATTATATTTTTCATATTGTACTCTTTTTGGTTTTCATATCTTGTAGTTATTAGTTAGGAAACCGCAAAAAAAAATTGGGGATAAAAAGATAACTAATTTTATGACTTTCAAATTCTGACGTTTTTCTTTTATATTAAATTTATATTTATCAAACTAATTTATCTTTTACGCTAACATTAAAAAAAACGATTGATTCGTTTTTTTATACATTTTTTCCGTCCATTCAGTAATTTAATATTACAATCTCTAAAAATTTAATAATAATGGACACATCAATAAATATAAAGTGAAATTTATAAAAAAAAATATAAAAAATAAAAAATAAAATAAAAATACATCGTTTAATCTTTTTCTGATATTTTTTATCACTTGATGAAACATACAATATGATTACCATTCATATGAATCTTACCTCCTGATCAGATTCCATCAAGTTCCAAAAGAACGAGATATTAAAATTTAAATATATGTTTTATCTTTTTTTTTTTTTAAGATTTTAAATAAAGTATAAAATTGAACCTATAAATAATCGTAAATATATATTTTATATATTTTGTAAGATTGATAAACACTATTTTATTATCTTTCTCTCTCATATATTTATTTATCTTTCTATATTTCTTAATTAAGAAGACTGGAATATATGATGTAATGAGATTTACTTTATAAATAAGGTAGCACAAGTGTTGTCAATATCACCCGCGTCAAGTACACCACCGGTCTCAAACGAATGCTTTGAGCAAACGAACTACTCGCAGCAAGGCCAGTTCCACGGTTAACTCTTTCTTTATACTGGACTGAAAGAGAATAAAGACCAGCTCCCTCTATAGAGGTCTTCGAACTCACGTTTTATGCATCCAATTTCGCTTTCAAACACGCTCCCTTCTGTATTTTCCGTAAAGAACCCTCAAGCGACTCCATTAAGAGCTATAATCGCTTCTTTAACAAGATAAGATAGAACTCAACCCCTCTTAGCTTAGAGCCCAATCTAATACAAGAGATTTCAGACCTGTGAACCATAGCTCCTCTAAAGGGCCACTGGAACAACTTTTATAAAATGGTATGCCAGTCGCTCTTTTAAGGTTCTAACATATTCTATTCATGTCTACGGGTCTTATCCTTAGTGACATCCCCTTCTTACTTGAGAGATTGGATCAACCGCCCAAAGGATCGGCTTCAAAACCGTACGTGGAGCTTCCGCCTCATACGGATACTCTCGGGATGGAGGTAGGCCCAGGCTTATGCGGTTAAGGTTATAGTACACGACTAAAAAAAACAACCACGTGGTCCAGAAAAATGTTGAAATGGTATTGAGAAGCGTTGCTGACTTAACAGTTAAGTTTGGAAAAGGGTGCTCAGGACATCATCTCTATTCAGTTGTCGCTTACTCCCCCGTTTTACTCCCTAACTGGTTATTTATTGTTGGAAAACAATATATATAAAATATAATTTTAAGGTTTTAAGAAAATAAATAAACTCTTGTTTTCTTTTGTGAATGGAAAAACAATTAGTCCCACATCGGGGAGTTTCCAATCTTAAATTGTTTGAATATAATATATAAACTAATTAGTCCCACATCGGGGAGATCCCTCTTTTTAAGTAGTACTAGGTTATTATATAAACAAGCTCTTTTCTCAACATATAGAATCAATCCAAGGAAAAAGGGTTTCTCCATATTTTTGGAGATACCAAAAGAACAATAATTTTTTTATTATCTTTCTCAAGTTTTTGAGATTTTCCTTAAGGGTTTTTTCGGAGTTGCCAAGCTCAAGTTGAGCATCTACTGCATATGATAGTAGTAGGTGTAGTAGGGTGTTTTATCCTGGAGGCATCCACCCTGTGGAGGCTATAACATAACTTTTGGGTGTAGCTGGGCACTAATGTCTTAAGGATAGCGTGTTGAACACGTGACTCACTCTGTTTTCCAAAGTTTTTCCATGTTGTTGTTGCGGAGATCTGGGGAGCTTATCCGTTTCGTCAAATCGATCACTTCCAATATAAAATAGCTAAGTATCAATAACTTTTGTTTATTTGAATTTTCTTCATTTTGATTATTGCGCCCAACAATCTTAAGACATTAGCTTTAGTAGTAATCAAAAATGAATGCTCGATTTGTGAATCGTTGACATTGATATTATATTGGAAACAAAGGATATCAATTGTGAAGTGAAAAACAAAATTGAGTTTTTTGGTCAGCTGTAGAGTTTCGAGTATATCTCTTAACTTAGAAGGAATTTCGACAAATCCTTTTAGCAGAATATAGTAGACATCCTGATAGTTACCCACACCAAATTTCAGAATTTTCGGAGTTGTAAAAGTATTTTTTAGGTATTTTACAAAACTGAGAAACGTTCAAAAATTCTGACGGGCAGAAAAATATTGTTGACTAAATTAGTTTTTCTAGGGTAACCATGTGTTTTTTGAAATTATGATTCGAACGAAGTTTTTAGATCTAGATGTTATCTTCAAAGCTCATTTTTTATTTTCCGATTCGGAATTGTGGTTTGTGAGATATGGTGTTTGCAAAAACGTTGCGTATGTTTGTCCAGAATATCAATAACTGTATCTAAGTTCTAGATTAGTATGAGATCTTGCAACCATTTACAGTGGTACTTTTCACCTTGGATATAACATAAAAAAGCGGTACTAGTGGGTGCTTTTATCCATGATAGACTTGAGTTTTCAATTTAGTTGAAATATTTATCATAAACAACTTAGAGCAAGTAACGAATTGATTTTTATGACTTAAAGTGATAATCTCTTATATGTGTTAGATTAGTATCACATTGCTAATGAATAAGATGTTAAATCAGTTGTGTATGGGTTATCAATTGTGTTATAAATCACTTTGATTATATGTGCTTTGTGTAGTATCAATTGGCGTGAATCACATGATTGGTTAATAATTGTGTATTAGCAATTTCTATGGTGATTTCTAAATCATTTCGAATATGTTACCTTTCGTTGAAAATATGAGAATCATAATACACTAGTATACCATAGTCATATGGATAGTAAGGTATAAAGTATCTTTTAGTAACTAGTGCAACAAGAAGGTTAAGCGATCAAATGTGCTTGAATTGATACGTATGTACACAAAAATTGTTTAGGGTTTTTATTACCAAGTTATGTGACTTACTTATGATAGTGATAGTCTAATATGAAGAGAGACTTAAGTAAATTGATAACTAGGTGTTCACAATAAACATTTTGATAAGATTATCACTTATAATATCTTGATAATTTTATATTACCTATGACGAATGAAAGTATCAACCAATTTTTTGAATCCTAGTTGGTCAGAAGTCTTATCATCTTAAGTTGAATGATAACTTATATTTTTTTAGTTGTGTGCTTATCTCCTCGGAATAGAGAATTATATATTCAAATTTGAATGAAACAATTACATTCTTACTGTGTTAAGTAATTTTACTTTTCAGTGGAGATCATAAAAACAATTAGTTGGTAAATGCCAGAAGTGCTGGAACGTGTACTCCAGAAAAGGCATATTTTGTCTTCTACCAGGAATGGAAAAGATTAAAAGCATTTTCATGAACAATTCAACTATCAAAATAGTTGAAGAAACACGTAAATGTGTGCAAGGCCTGTCAGGTATGGACACTAATCAGATTATGATATCATTCTTAATATTTTGCATTGAGAATTAAAAGTAGTGCCAAATGCTATCTCCCTAAGTTACTATGAAATGTTATACTTGGAAATATGGTCTTGTGATGCTTTGAGTGTTAGCTTAATAGAACAAGACAACAGTAGATAAAAGGGAAAATCGTCAATGAATTGAGAATGAATACATGAGCATGTTAAATCATAATGTTGGTATAAAGTACCATTATATGGTGTGTCTTAGTTAGATGCAACCTAAAGGACACATAATTGTAGTTTCTTTTGTTGAGAAATCCTGATAATTATGGGGGGCCTTATGTCTCAACTGTGGGGTATAAGATGGAAACAAGTGTTTGTTTGATTTCTCAAGTAGATTCATTGAACACCCTAGACTTATATGTTCCCTACCCTGTAGACCTCAATGTGGGGGTCTAAGGTGAGAATGAAGAGTCGACTTCTTTAGCAAATCATTGCATATGATCACCAAAACTGTATTATGATATTTTGAAAGTTTTGAAGCTAACAACATTTAACTAAAGTAATTTTTATTGTTGAGGATGTTGAGTTCTCGACAATAGTTTTATGAGGTCGGGTTCTCACACGAGATTGAATAAATCAGACAGAGACTTGATTATGTGAAATTGTTGTTAGAGAATAAAGTAGTGATCTCTTGGCACATACTCACATGACTCTAAAATTACTACATCAGACATTGTTTGTCATTATTGTCAGTATGCTACATTAGATGGATGTTGAGACATTATACATAAATGATTAGTCAAAGGTGGAAAAACCTTAAGGGTTTGGTTAGCGCTAGGGGTACAAACTGATTACACCTACATATACTTGACCTGAACCAAGATGTAAGTCAATGACCTATAAATATTATTATGTGATGATGATGAATACTAGTGATGTACTCTAATGAATTTGATAGTGTATTTACACTAAATCAATTGAAGGTGCATATGTTTAGCATGCCTTTGTTACGTGTTTTACAACCACTAACAATTTTTTGTTGTTTAAAGTTTGACAGGAAACTAATATGTTGTTAAAGTGGTCTAAAGGATCAGAAAGAACCAAAATCAAATTTTGATGATATAGTTTCTGTCAAATGTGTGTTGTAAAATAGGTGTGCATGTTTCCCATTTTATCCTGGATAATTACAGGGTTGCTCTGATCACAGGACCAGAAAATTAGGATGCTTGAGGTACGTATTTAATTTCAAATGTGATATATATTGCTCCAACATTTGGAGGAAGGTGTAATGACCGTACTAGTAAGTAGTACATGTATCTTGTGTATGCCTTTATATGCTTTACAACCACTAGAAAACATGTGATGTTTGTGATTTGATTGAAAGACTAAGTTGTTGTAGACAAGCATGATCCAAAAGTTCATTGGAACCAGAAGAAATTCTGACGGGAATGGTCTTTGTCAAACTCGATGCGTTTAATGTGTGTTGTAAATATGCAGTGAATTAGGTGTACAAATATACTTGTGATCCCAGAAGAAATAATGGGATGATCTGATCAGAAATTTGAAGTACCTGAGGTACATTTCAAATTGTGTATGTGCATGATACATATTACACTGACCTTAAGAGATGTTGTGATTTCAGGATTTGGAGAATCTTAGCCTATGTGTGTACTCTCTTAAGATGTATAATTAGTTGGAAATCCTCCAACAGACATGAAGAACTCGACTGAGATGAAATCAAAGTTCGTTTGCTTAAATTAAAGCATAAGAGGAAGATGAATTGCTAAAACCCTTTTGTTGGGTATTCCTCTGTGACTGAAGCTTGTGGCCACCACTGCTGAAGCTCAATTGACTATGTGAGTCTAAAGTAAATGAGCAATGGAAAAGTCTAGACAAACTCAGAGAAGGCTAATTCGGTAAGACAACTACTCTCTAGCGAAGTGATTTTTGTAGACTTAGTGAAGTCAAGAGAAAAATCAGTGGATCCTTTGACGGAAGGATAATCTAGAGAGATAGTTTGTTATTGCATCGAGGGGGATGGGACTTAAGCTCAAGAAATAAAATTACCATGAAGGACACTCAACCTTAGTGACTGGAGATCCCAAAATCAAGGTTCAATGAGACAACTAATTTATGGTAATTAAAGGTATGCATTATCAAGAGAATTACATTCTCTGTCCCTTCCTATGGTGCATAGTTGTGATAGTGTGACTGCATGTGAAGGATGACTTTTAAGAAGTCTTAATGAGTTCTGTAGTTTCAATTTAAGATTGAAGTGGGGTGTAGCAGTAACACTCTTGATAGAATTCACCTATCTGAATGAGGAAGTGGGCCGCTTCCTATGAGAATATGAGCTGATTCTCTAGAGCATTCTGAGAAACGGGATATTTGCTCAGGGCCAAAATAAGAACAACGGCATGAGCTTGGCAGCACCTTGGAGATATCATGCGTGGTTGTTATCACGAATTACACCAAACGCTAGCAGTTCAAGACATCGCGTTCACTGTCTCTAGCAAGTAGTTCCGGTAATCTCTCACTAAGCAAAGGTTCAAGACCTCATGGACACCTTTGCCTAAAATGGTATTTCCTGCGTTTTATGTGATCTTCATTTTTTATCGAGATTTAATTCATTTTGAGAAAATGAGTTTTATGTTGTTGTTTTTTATGGTCTTGGTATTGTTGATACTTAGGACCTAAGGGTCACTGGATCACTGGGCTAATTTTCACTTTGGTGAACGGAACCTTTAGCCCCACTATATATGGGAAACTAAAGATGAAAGCTCTATATACAATAATGATTTATGCAATCAATAGTATGACCTTGGGGTCAACACACTTTTGTGTGGAGGAGAGGACGTTGGAATGGCTGGTATGACTTCAGCACGCACGGCCGTGGGATTGAGGTGTTGATTTACCAAGATCTCTATTTGTTTTTCATGTTTTATTGAGGTTTTTCATTCATGTGGGGGATTGTTGGAAAACAATATATATAAATATAATTTTAAGGTTTTAAGAAAATAAATAAACTCTTGTTTTCTTTTGTGAATGGAAAAACAATTAGTCCCACATCGGGGAGTTTCCAATCTTAAATTGTTTGAATATAATATATAAACTTATTAGTCCCACATCGGGGAGATCCCTCTTCTTAAGTAGTACTAGGTTATTATATAAACAAGCTCTTTTCTCAACCTATAGAATCAATCCAAGGAAAAAGGGTTTCTCCATATTTTTGGAGATACCAAAAGAATAATAATTTTTTTATTATCTTTCTCAAGTTTTTGAGATTTTCCTTAAGGGTTTTTTCGGAGTTGTCAAGCTCAAGTTGAGCATCTACTGCATATGCTAGTAGTAGGTATAGTAGGGTGTTTTATCCTGGAGGCATCCGCCATGTGGAGGCTATATCATCACTTTTGGGTGTAGCCGGACGCTAATGTCTTAAGGACAGCGTGTCTAACACGTGACTCATTCTGTTTTCCAAAGTTTTACCATGTTGTTGTCGCGGAGATCTGGGGAGCTTATCTGTTTCGTCAAATCGATCACTTCCAATACAAAAGAGCTAAGTATCAATAACTTTTGTTTATTTGAATTTTCTTCATTTTGATTATTGCACCCAATATTTGTACCTCTACTTTTTTTTCTTTTCGGCAGTACTCGAAAACTAGCTATATTTATCATTCACTGTACTATTTCACAAAAGAAAGTTGCTCAACTGAAAGGATAGGATTGTACGAGTAGATGTCCTTTATGCAATCACTTCCAAATGAATCAACTTTATTTACTAAATTCCTACTTGCATTTTTCTGTAAATCCTATGCCTTCCATAGATTGGTTTCGTAGTGACCTATTCACAGATCTTGAAACCAAAGTAGAATTCGCTTAATTTGAACCCCAGGGCTTGGACTCATGAAAATCTTGTTTCCGCCATCAATCAGATGAGTCTAGTCCTTCTCTGATTCATAGCAAGTAGAACTTTAGGCCTTACTGGAAGCCAAGCCTATTGGCTTGGCACATATGGCTCACATCTATTTCCTCAGTCGGCTAATTGATCCGTATCGTTAATTTCTCCATTTTTCTCTTTTTTCTTTACAGAAAAAATCCTACTCGTATAATTTTGCTGCCATTAGGCTAGTTTTCATAGTCATGAACCGTTTTGCCCACCAGATATGAAAAACAAATCTTGCATGTACAGACTTTTTATATGATGGTTGAATCGAATCTCGCAGGTGCTTAACATTTTTGTAATTAATCTAGCTCAGACCTGAATCTTTACGCGAGTTTGAGAACGTGTACGTAATTCCTTTTGACGTTTATGCGTAATTTAGAACAAAAATAAATTGTTTTGAATTGTTCATGAAATCAAGAAATGTAATTTGTTCTAGCTCAATCCTACAAAAGTACCGTCTAAAGTCTAGCCTATATAAACCTGCAAATACTTTAAGGATTTACTACAAAATATACTTTACCTGCATGTATCATCATCATAATGTGTTGGATCCAACTTCCACAACCTCTAAAAATACCAGAAATCAATTCGATGGGATCATTGTCTACATATACCTAATTAACTTAGTGGAGTAGTACTATGAAGCTAATAATAACCAAAAGGGAAGGCATTTTGTAACAAGATGCATTAAATTGTCGAAAAAACTAAAACTTGTTAGTTATAAGCTAGATCATAGGTATACCGTATACAGCAGATATAGAGTATTGGACAGACGTGAATAACATAAATTAAATGTATAAAAACAACCAAGGTTTGGTATTAATAGATACATACACAGTGGGGTTTGAAGGTGATTGTTGAAGGTGGGGATTGCTGATCTTAAAACTGGTTCTGGTAAAGAAAGGATGATGGGTTAGCTTGACGGATAGGGAGATGTTTGTTAATAGTTTCTTAATCAAATTGGTAGAGTAAGAAATATATACTTTGGGGATTTGGGTTTGCTATGAAGAAGACGTACAATTGACATTTGACAGAAGATAACTGAATTTCTTGGTAGCATTTATTGTCTATGCAAAAGAGTGAATAGAGGGTTATCATATAGAATATCAATGTACAAATTTTTTCTTTATGAAAACTTAGACAGTTAAAGAACCGATTAAATAATTATATAGGTAACCCCTTTGACTGGCATATATGATCATTTTGGTTAGTTAAATAGAGAGACGAGCTTCTTCTTCACACGAAATACAAATGTATATCTTTGATTAGTCGACTTTAAGGTTTTGAAACTTGGGATGTCCATTATGCATGTTTTTCTTTACCCTGGAATAACTATTAATAATTATGTACGACAGTCTAGAGCATTACGCCTGCCAAAACACAACCAAGTTCTTTTACCCGTCATATAGTCTTATTTCTTCTCAAACTAAGTTTTCTTACTAACACCGTAAAGTCTCCAGTATCCACTTTGTTAGCTTCCAATGCTTGGCTCTAGAATAGACTTTACTATCCACGAGATTAATTACATATCAAAAACTTGATCAATATATCAATACGTGCATGAGAAAAACTTGAGGTTGTGATCTTGGCATACATTTATACAAATAATTTACAAGTACGCATAGATCTATAAGCTGGATCCACCCTATAGTTCGCATAAAACATTGTAATGACAATTTGATGGAAATAACTCCGCCCTGATGCGTATGAGATAAACTTCGCCCTACGAGTAGTATCTCGTACAGGATGAAAACAAGTATATAGTGATATAATTTCTCCTAAAAACGAGCATAGTGATATAGCCATAGCCCGAATGTACATGGAGTCTTGTATCTTTTCTATTTCACAATCGACTTCTCACACCAGCCATCCGAGTTTGAATTTTGTTTGTTTTCTTAAAGCAATGTTTGAAAAATGAGTTTGGACATGAGTCAATCGCGTTTATGATCGTCAATATTTGAATTTACGAATTTTATCGGTCGTTACACGTGTATGCCAATAAAGTGCACACAACAGAAAAACATTTTTTGGTCGTTTAGTAAGAAAGAAAAAATCAACTAAGCAAATTCTTTTTGTGCAAAATTTTTATAATTAGCGGTCGTGATAATTTAAACAGAAGAGTGTGTTGCATAGGCGGCGCTTACAGTTACGGCAAATGACAAACAGTAGTTGATGCCCGGGATTCCCAAACATCTACAGAAAACTATATATATATACAACACAGTAAGATTTGAACCAGTTCTTCTCTAGCTAGGTACATGAACGTAACATCAGTTGTTTCAAGCTAGAAAATATCATCAAGATAAAGAAGAGATACCAACTCCAAGAAAGTCTATAAAAGCAGGCACCTCTTTTTGTTTGATTGCGGATTGATCACGAGGATCCCCTAATTCCTGCTCTTGCAGTTGGTTTGACATGCTCAACCTCGGATCTATATCCTGCTTGGTTAATTTCTTATTACTTCCAGAACGCACACCCGTACCATCACCAAGATTACTAGCGGGGAATTCATGACCAGAGGGATGTGAAGCAACTAAGGATGACATTCTGACAAAGTTGCGTGGTTCAGTAATACTTGCACCTAAATTCCTGCAGTATCCCTCATAGATTGATGAAGAAGAATACTTTAATGAATTGTAACACTGATGATGATAGTGATGAAGTGCTGATGCCCGGTCGCGATAACCATGTGACGACGATAGCCTCTCCATGATACAACTAGTATTATTAGACATATCCCTTACTACTACTGTTGATGATCCTCCACCAATATTACCTAATCTATTCACCAATTGTTTCTGTTGCGAGTAGACAGCACCTGTTGGTCCTGCAGGAAAAACCCAAGAAGGTTGTACTGACTTATCCGAAAGTGATGTGCCCGTCCAGAAGATTTCAAGGGCTTCATGTTCACTGCTGCTGTCGATATCTTTGAGCCTGTCTCGGAATTCAATATTGATCCCACCATGGCTGCTACAACTGTTTTCGTATTGGAATTCATTCGAGCAGTTATATAGTTCATTGCTGTGACTAGATCCTAGTGATGAGTATCTTCCTACAAAACCATTACTTTTATCAAAATAATTAATACTACTAGCTGATGAGGATCCCTTTGAACCGTACAGTTTTGATCTCTCTCTTTGTTTTCTAGCCATGATGACATGCCAATGATTCTTGACAGCGTTGTCGGTTCTACCAGGGAAGAGCCGGGAAATTAGAGCCCATTTGTTTCCATGAACGCGATGAGCTCCAAGAAGCCTGTCTTCTTCTTCCACTGAGAAAGGTCTTCTGTTAATTCGTGGGTCTAATTGGTTAAACCATCTTAATCTGCAGCTCTTCCCTATATATTATCATCAATGAAACTAATCGATTAGATTCTTTATAGATTATCAAAACATAGTCAAAATAATTAGTACTGAATGATTCGATCGATATATCTCTATCAAACGCATCTATATGCGTTGGTGAGATTTCTCCATATGTACATGTGATATTGTAAATACCTGATCTTCCTTGAAGTTTTTCTGCAATTGAATTCCAGTTGTGAGGGCCATACTGCTCAACCAGTTGTCTAAGTTTTTCATCTTCAGCGGGTCCCCAGTGACCTCTCGGGCAACTTTTATTTGTCAGGTCATCGGTATTATTCCCGTGGCTGGCACTACTACTGCCTCCAACAGATGATGATACTGTATCTGCTTCCATATATTTCTTCGATCGGGATCGATGATGATTGTTAGATTTTGTTATCCTACTCGCGCAATTATTTACATGTATACTCTTCTGAACTTGATGAAAATTAATTATATGATATATACGATCACACCTGGGTGGCTTAGTTGATATTTATACAGCAAAGTCCAGAAGAAAAGAAGTAGAAGAAGAAGAAAGTGGTTGTAGATGAGAAGTCACTTTTGTTGGTTTTACACGATATGAATATGATGAGCAATATATACCATCCCTCTCTAGCTATGTAGATTTTTGTTTTGTTTTTTAAAGCAACATAAACATGGACATTTATTTTATTTATTTCTAAAAGTGAAAATATGTAGCTACTGGCCAATAAACAATCACCCTCAATTAATCCTTCTCACCTATCCTTCTAACCTCCTTGATTAAATTTAACATCTTTCTTTCTTTATCAACAAACACCAATTTGAGGCATTACCAGTTTTCTAAAACTTGTTAGTTTAACTGGTTATTAGTTTATGGTAGTGTGCCACTTACTGAAATTCTAGAATTAGGAAACTAGATATCAAGTTGCACATATAGCTCCAATCTGACAAAAAAGTCGTGCCCTAAAGATTTCTTGTAGAGGTAAAAAAAAATAATCTTGGTACCTTAGATATTTTCCGATATAATTTCTCTGAGACCTGGTTTTATAACATTGATAAGATTTACAACACATGCTATATATGACATTGGAATGCATTAGCTTTTATGGTTGTGAATGAACCGTAAAAAATGATTTCCCCCGTTCTCACAAACCCATATCCCAAGCCTACCACAATTATCACATCAACCTGAATTCTCACCCTAGCCCAGTTAACAAAACCTCAATAACCCTACCGGGCTCTCTCCCAAGGCTACTCCCCACAGCCCAAATATTAGTGACCATCATCAAACCCACAGCAACAACCCCTGGAAGCTCACCAACAGGCCTGGGGCCTTATTCGGCCATTGCCTCTGGACCATTCTAAACCATTGTGAACCCTGCCCAAAAAAAGTGCATGCATGGTCCAGTCCCCGTCCTCATCTTAGTTGGGTCAAATCTAAATTTCCTAGGCCTTTAAAGGCCTGGGCCACAAAAATCAAAAACCAAAAGTTGGAGTTTAGAAAAAACCACATAAATTTCAAAGTCCAATCCCACGATAACCAAAGAGATTTCAAAAAATTAAAAGTAATACACTATACTCCTCTAAAAACTTGGCAAATGAAAATTCTATCCTGGAACTGCCAAGGCCTAAGAGGAGTTAAAACGAGACAACATCTGAAAAACACAATTCGGCAGTGTAACCCAGATATTATTTTCCTAGCTGAAACCAAGACCAATGAGGAGAAAACTCTAAACTACCTAAGAACCTACAGCTATCCCAATATGTGGGCTCAGTCCTCTCGTGGACTCTCGGGTGGTCTGGCCCTAATGTGGAAAGACAATCTCGATACCACAATAACTTATGAGGCCAGAAATCTGGTTAACCTAAAAATAAAATCTAGCCCAAACGATGATGAAACCTACATAACCTGTATGTATGGTGAAATTATTTATGGTCCAAAAAAAGCTCAGTGGGAGCATATTCTGGAAATGAGTAGAGACATAGAGTTTTCCTGGATCATCTTGGGGGACCTCAACGTGACCCTTTCCTCGGAAGACGCGAGTAATCGCACTGAAGACCGGGAGTGTACTTATGATCCCATCCCAGACATAATCCACGCTGCTGGGCTTATTGAGCTAAAACATTTCGGTCCCAACTTTACCTGGTCCAACAAGAGAGAGAAAAAGAACCTAATTCTTAAGAGATTAGATAGAGGTCTAGTCAACCAGGAATGGGAATCTCAATTCCCTACCTCCATCATTCAAAGCCTCCCTTGCATCGGATCAGACCATAATCCGATTTTGCTCGAAACTGAGGTAACTCAAAAGAAATTAAAATCTTATTTTAAGTTCTATGAGTGCTGGCAAAAAGAAGCTTCTTGTAAGGCCAAAATGGCAGAGAGCTGGATTTCTAATTCTCAAGGATCAGATCCTTATATCTTAACCCAAAAGCTTAAAAATACCAGAAATGCCCTCCAGAAATGGAAAAAAAACTCTTTCGGCACTTTAGAAGAGAAAATGGAAAATCTAGGGGAAAAAATCTTGCATCTAAGGAAAACACTAAAGATAGTGACAGAGAAATCCAAAAAAGACTGGAAAAGGATCTTGAACACTGGTATGATATCCAAGAAAGCTTCTGGATCCAAAAATCGAGAGAATACTTCATAAAAGATGCAGATAGGAACACCAAGCTCTTTCATACTATTACAAACCACAGAAAAAAGGCAAACAACATAGTCACTCTAAAGGATAAGAATGATCAGTGGATTAAAAACAGGGAAGCACTTGAATCTCTCCTAAGTTCGCACTTTGAACAAATTAGCTCCACCAGTAAAAACATAATAGATCCAAATATTCTGCAACTATTCAATCCTACCATCACCCATCATGAAAATAAAAACCTTGTGGAGGTCCCTACATCTGAAAAAATCCAAAGTGTCATTAGCAGTATGAAACCTTGGAAAGCCCCTGGACCAGATGGTTTCCAAGCGGGGTTTTATCAACACAACTGGGAAATTGTAGGGGAGGATGTCAGTAAAGCTATCAAAGCCTTTTTCACCACTGGATTCATTTTAAAAGAGATCAACAACACCTATATCGCCCTTATTCCCAAGACCAAAATTCCCCAAACCCCAGCTGACTTCAGACCCATTAGTCTTTGCAACACCATCTATAAAATCATCTTTAAGATTCTAGCAAACAGATTAAAACCTATCCTTAACAGAATCATATCCCCGACCCAATCAGCCTTTATCCCTACCAGAAATGTCCATGACAATGGTATCATCGCCAAGAAGTAGTGGAGGCAATGAAAAGGAAAAAAGGAATTTCCGACAGACTAGGGATAAAACTGGACATGAGTAAAGCTTTCGATAGGATAGAATGGTCCTTTATCTTAGCGGTTATGAGGAAAATGGGATTTTCCGATAGATGGTGTAGCCTCATAAATCAATGCATCTCTACTTCCACATACTCCATTATTCTTAATGGAGAGCTTTGCAAATTTTTCAAGCCTACCAGAGGCATTAGACAAGGGGATCCCCTCTCCCCATACCTGTTCATAATTTGCATGGAGGCCCTGTCTAAAATGATAGACAGTGCCAATGACATGTGTTTTCTAAGTGGAACTAAAATTTCTATATCGGGCCCCCTGTTTCTCATCTTCTATTTGCCGACGATTGTCTTATCTTCATCGAGGCAAACCAGATGGAAGTTAATAACCTTCTTTCCATCTTAGAGGAATTTAGCCAGTTTAGCGGCCAGTGCATCAACTTCAATAAATCAGGAATTTTTTGTAGTAAGAATATCGAAGAAGGTCTTCAAGAAATAATAGGGACCTGGCTTGATATGCCTAGAATGACGGAAGAGGAGAAATACCTAGGTTTCCTCCTTTTCCGGAAAAAAAGCTAGAACTCTAACCTTTGACTCTATCCTGAAGAGTATGTCCACAAAACTCCAAGGTTGGCAATCCAAAATGCTATCCCAAGCCGGAAGAGCTACCTTGATCCAATCGGTCATAAATACCCTTCCCAATTATCGATGGGATGCCTCGAAATGCCAAAAAAATCTATAAATTCATGGACAAAATCCAAAGGAATTTCTGGAACACGGGAAAAAGCAATGTTAGAGGCCACTCTCTAGAGGCCTGGGATTCCCTTTGCCAGCCGAAGAGTGTTGGGGGCTTGGTTTCAAAAATCTTAACATGTTTAATGAAGCCATGTTTACTAAACTTGCGTGAAGATTATTTCACAATGAGACCGACCTCTGGGCAAGGGTGTTGAAAGCCCGTTACTTCCCCAACTCCACCCCCCTGACTGTTCAAAAAAACTCTAGGGATACCTGGATTTGGAGAGGGATCCTAAAAGGCATAAGCATTATCCGGGACCATCACTTCTGGTCCATCGGAGATGGTACCCAAGTCAAGATTTGGGATTTTAACTGGCTAAAAAGTATGAAATTAGAAGAAGTTACTGAAAACCAAAGAAACTCTGGGTTTACCTGGGTTAGTGAGCTCATTGACCATAAAAACCATTCCTGGAATCCTTCTATCATTAGGAATCTCTTTTCCAGAATCCAAATCGATGAAATATCGACCATTCCTATCCTCCAGGGAGGACGGGATGAAATGGGCTGGAACCTCACCACAAATGGGACCTTTTCAATAGCCTCTACCTACAAAAAATTAGTCCAAAAGAATATGCCTCCTACCAGAACCAGTCAAGTGGAACCTGGGATATGGAAAAATATTTGGCTAATCAAAACCCCATACAGAATAAATCTCCTCATCTGGAAAATGGTAAAACAAACCTTGAAAGTCAGAAGTAAAATTTTCAAACATATGGATGTTAAGGACCAACTTTGCCCAATTTGTAACAAGCATGTGGAAACCAGTACACATCTCTTTATGCACTGTGACCTTGCAACGAAAATATGGCAGACACTTTGGCCCAACTTGTACACCAACATGTTATCTTACAATTGCATCATAGAATGGATAAAATCCTGGCATAAGCATAACATCATGATTTCTTTCAAAGATAAAACTTCGACTGCTTATATAACCCATATTCTATGGCGGATCTGGAAGCACAGGTGTGATATTATTTTCGATGAGGTAAAACCCAATCTCATCACAGTTCTCCATATCATAGCCAAAACCATGGCCTCACCCCATACCCAATCCATCAATATCACACCTCCCATTAACCCAATCCTTCATCACATTCCCATTGACATCCAAACCCATCCCACCCCTCAGCCTCAAGGCCCCCTCAGTCACCTCTCGTCAGGTATTGGCAATCGCCAAATCCCTTTAGCCCATCACCAAAACCCAGTCGACCCATGTACTCATAAGTCAATTGCAGCAATTACCATTCCCACCAGGATTTCTACCCAAACTTGTCAGCCATCACTCCATAACCCAACCAACTTTAGTAGGCCATCTCACCCCAGTTCCATTACCAATCAGGCCCCACCCACACCATTTTCGACCCTCAATCCCAATCTCAGTCGAAACACCTGCAGTACCTCCAGAAGGCCATTATTTCTGAAAATGGGCTTGTATCTTCCTGGGCCTCTACAGATGTTGATTACGTTATTATAAACTTTGATGGCTCTTATTCTATAACTGACTATGCAGCAGGTTTTGGAGCAGTAGCCCGCACTCAAAAGGGCTCTTTCATAGCAGGTTTTTCCGGAGTGGCTAGGGTCGGATCTAGTCATCAAGCGGAAGCTATGGCTCTGAGAGGAACCATCTGTTGGGCTAAAGAGAAAGGCTGGAGCCATATTTTGTTTAGAGGAGATGCAAAGATGATCATCGATGACGTCAATGGCATCACGACTTCGAGCCCTTGGTCTTGTCATGCTTTATTATTGGATTGTAAAAGAAAGTTAAAAATATTTCGTTTCTGTAATTTAGCTTTCATTGGTAGAGAGGAAAACAAGATAGCAAACTCTATAGCAAATTTTGCTCGTTTGGATGGTTTGGGAAAGAAATGGAACGACCCTGCTCCTTTCCTTAACCAATTAAACTTAAACCTATCTAGCCCTCTTTTCACCTAATGAAATTCGGTTTTTTAGTCAAAAAAAAAAGAATGAAAAAAGTCGAGAGCGTAGCTATTACTTATTCTGAAACTTTAAAGATAAAATAAAAAAATAAAAAACGCATAACAATTTTATATTGAAATAATTAAATTTAAATATCCAAAAATAATTGAAAAAACGGGACCTAGTATAATAAATAATCTAAAAATAAAAGAAAAAGTTACTCAACAGATAATGGCTACAGATAATGGCTACTGGTTGTAAGTGCCAATACCTAGCCATTAAGTGCTTTTCCTTGAATCAAAAAGCAGGTTCTTTTTTTACGAGGAACCAATTTTGGAATCACACAATTTGACCATTTTTTTCGTGCTTGTAAACCTTCTTGTAAGTACCGTAAAACCTAGTCTAACGCTTATAACAACTTTTTCTTTTAGGGCATAAAAATGATTTTCTACAAAAACATTGTCAACTATGTTCGGTCGAGTTTAAATTTTGCATAATGCATACTTTTAAAAGAATATTAATATAACATCCCAAATTCATCGTTTGATTTAGTTTTGTGAGTGAAATGCATAGATTAATTGCATCGATTAATTTGTTTTATTTTGAACCTGAATCTGGGGACTATCCTTTAGTTTGGAAATTAATGGATAAGACAAGAAAAAATATTATGAAGTAAAAAGATGGTTATGGCCATAATTTGATATGCTCATAATACCTTTTCAGATTATGTAATAGTTGATAATTGGGTGCATTTTTTAGATACCCCCACAAATAAAACCCTTCAAAAATAACTTACCAATATGATTATACAGATATCCCCATAAATAAACCCCTTCAAAAATAACTGACCAATATGATTATACCCCCCCCCCCCCTAAAAGGTGGAAATCTTGAAATATTAGATCGGTACACTGCCTAGTTTTGACAAACTATGATTGAAGAGTAAAAGACTAAATAAGATTCATACCTTTGTTACCATTTTTGCCGCAAGCAACCATAAAGACCCGCCTTGAACTTCCTGGTGAGAAAAGTTATCACGGATCGGAAAATTTCGCCCCCGACGCGTTGTGCTGGGCAGGCCAGAACTCCCCGATGCGCTTTTAAGTGATAGTAACCGGACCTTAAAGCTTAACTTGTCGCTGGAAAATGCAAGTATATTTTTCTTTTCCAAGCATGCTTTATAAGCATTATATTCGCTACGTAGTTTCCACATCCTTCAAACTCACCCTTGTTCTTCAAAGGGTACATGACCATTAAAGCCAATAGTGAATGCCTTTGGCAAGCATCATATAATTACGATCATTGTCCAGGCCTAACTCATGCCTTGGACTAGCACCTAGGCCATTTCAAGCCAAATTTTTCGCTTCATCAATTCTGCTTCGACCATATGCTGGAGCCTGCACTGATCTTGTTCTTTCCAACAGTGCAACATCCAGGCACATGCCGCAACAGTTACTAGGAAGTATGAACAATCCATCAAATGAAATTGCAACTACCCCATCAAGTGTGGCAACAATCATCTCTTGACTTAGCATTGCCAAGCCAGATGATACGAGTTACCATAATGTCACAATCACCTCTAAATTAGATGATATGAGCGACAAGGTGTTGCACCTCAATGCATTCCATTGCGGCTGCCTACGTACCCAACCCGTACCTTGAAGGGATCAAGCATGTCCGTAGTTCATCAAAGGGTCAATTCGAAAGGAACAAACAACTTAAGCCTATTAAGGCAAGGTCAACTTCGATTCCAACTTCATCGCAAGGCCAAAGGCCAAGCAAAGCCTAGACCGTATAGGCCGAAGGACTTTCGCAAGGTATGCACTAGCTTGTGCATAACTATCGTTATTTATTATGCAAATATGCATTCTCAAGTACGTAGCACGGTTGAATGATGTTTTCGCATAATTCAAGCTTTATAGGCTAAGCTACATGCATATTGATGCTTTAGCATCAAGTATGCTCCAACGTATAGGCCACATCGCATATATATGTGCATTACCGCTCATGCACATTCAAGATTCATCGGTTAAGCTACAAGCATATTGATGCTTATGCATCAAGTATTCTCCAACGTATAGGCTACATCGTATTTATATGTGCATTACCGCTCATGCACATTCAAGCAAAGCTCCCTCCCTATATATGTTTTATTCGCATTTTTACAAATAAATATAAGAATAAGAAGTGACATCCATCGACTGCACTTACGCAAAAACGCCAACTGATTGGCGCCTCCTAGGCAATTCCGCTAACTGGTTGGAACTCTAGGCAAATCCGCTAACTGGTTGGCGCCTCTAGGCTAATCCGCTTTCTAGTTAGCATTGCCAAGGCAAATTCGCTTTCTGCAAAGCCAAGCTCAGGATCATCGATTTTCAACCAACACCTCCTCCCTATATATGTTTTATTTGCATTTTATACAAGTAGATATAAGGAGGATATGTGACATTCATCTACTGCACTTTCTACTGATGCATCCTCAATGATGCATCACGGCCTAATAGTGCATTAGCACTATGATGCTCTCGCAGATGCGCAACATTGGTTAGTGATGCACTCTTAATAATGCATCACGGCATAGTAGTGCATTAGTATTATGATGCATTCTCAAATAGCAATATTGGCTTAGTGATGCATTCTCAATAATGAATCACGGCATAATAGTGCATTAGCACTAGGATGCATTCTCAGTACACAACTTTGGCTTAGTGATGCATTTTTAATAATTTATCACGGCATAATAGTGCCTTAGCACTATAACGCATTCTTCATATGCAACTTTGGCTTAGTGATGCATTTTCAATAATGCATCACGTCATAATAGTGCCTTAACACTATAATGCATTCTTGGTACGCAACTTTGGCTTAGTGATGCATTTTCAATAATGCATCACGACATAATAGTGCCTTAGTACTATAATGCATTCTTAGTACGCAACTATGGCTTAGTGATACATTTTTAATAATGCATTCTTAGTACGTAACTTTGGCTTAGTGATGAATTTTCAATAATGCATCACGGCATAATAGTGCCTTAGCACTATAATGCATTCTTAGTACGCAACTTTGGCTTAGTGATGCATTTTCAATAATGCATCACGGCATAATAGTGACTTAGCACTATAACGTATTCTTTATACGCAACTTTGGCTTAGTGATGCATTAAATCATGCATCACGGCATAATAGTGCATTAGCACTATGATGTTCTCACTTACGCAACTTTGGATTAGTGATGCATTGAATCATGCATCACGGCATAATAGTGCATTGGCACTATGATGCTCTCACTTACGCAACTTTGGCTCAGTGATGCATTAAATCATGCATCACGGCATAATAGTGCATTAGCACTATGATGCTCCCGCGGATACGCGACATCGGTTCAATGATGCATTCCCAATCATGCATCACAGCATATTAGTGCCTTAGCACTATGATGCCCTCTCGGATACGCCACATTCAGTAATGCATTCCCAATCATGCATCACGGCATATTAGTGCATTAGCACTATGATGCCCTCTCGGATATGCCACATTCAGTGATGCATTCTAAATCATGCATCACGACATATTAATGCATTAGCACTATAATGCCTTCTCGGATAAGCCATATTCAGTGATGCATTCTAAATCATGCATCACGGCATATTAGTGCATTAGCACTATAATGCAACGTTGGTTCGATGATGCATTCTCAATAATGCATCACGACATAATATTGCCTTTGCACTATAATGCATTCTTCGAATACGCATCACACATAATAGGGCCTTAACAGTATAATTCGAGGTCAAGGCATCCATACCCTAATGCATATCTGGGTAAGCTTTATAAGGTTAGGATGAAACTTCAACCCAGGCCATGACGCGTCCATGAGTAAGCGCCATGCGAAAATTGCGGGTGTTACATTCTTTCCACCTTCAAAGAATTTCGTCCCCGAAATTTAACTCAACTCTAAAACTATTGTGGAAAAGCTTTATCGATTTGGATTTCACGCGTTTATGTCCCATAACATGATGCACAAAAATCCTGCAAGAGTCTAATGTTTGTTAATGAACACAAATTAGAACCTTCGGAATATGCGTCCCATTCCCTATATCCCGGAATCCTAATAGTATTCGTAGTTTTCGTAAACGCCAATTAAGACCTTCCAAACATACGTCCCATACAGTATGCTCGAGGATCAGAAAAGGTTTTACAATTCTACCAAGAAAATCAATTTGGATCTCTAAACATGTGTCCCATTCCACATGCTCAAGAATGCAAAAGGATTTACTCAATCTCGAGATCTCAAGTGGACGTCCCATAACATACACTTAAGAATCCCCAAAGTTCGCAAAAGTTGAAGGGGTCATCAAAATGACCAGAAATCTTTTACTTAGTACTGTGAGGACCAAATTCAATTGTGAATCCCCAAAGTTCACGAAAGTTGAAAGAATCACCGAATATGCAAGCAATAATTTACTTAGTACTGTGAGGACCAAACTCAATTATCAGAACAGTCGGATGTAAGTCTACCGTTACATCTAACGGTCTTCCGGGTTCCCACTCGTAAGTGGGAGCTAGCAGGCAAGAAAACACACACCGTTCCAGCGACGGGTGGGGATGATCAGTCCCGTTTTCTACCACCGTTCCAGCGACGGTCTTCCGGGTTGCCAAACGTATGGTAAAAGAGTCTGATAAGAAATGGAAAACTCACAGCACACTCGAGCGCGTCCAAATATCAGCGAAGTAACTATCGTAGTAGTTACAATTCTTCTTAGTACAGGTACTTGGTCTGATTGTCCCACACAAACTTACAAAGTAACTGGCCTAGCAGTCACAAACTCTTATTTTTGCGTAATAGTTGGCATACTCTTCCAACTTTTTTCCTTTTTCTTTTGAAGGAAATTTTTTGTAGTCGCATTACAAACACTCACTTGGCGAGTCCAAAACGCACAGTCCCTAATTTTTTCTCGGAACTTGCTTTGATTCTATCTGTCACGGACCTGAAAATTTCGCCCCCGGCGCGTTGCGTTGGGCAGGCCAGAACTCCCCGATGCGCGATTAAGTGATAGTAACCGGACCTTAAAGCTTAACTAGTCGCTGGAAAGTGCAGGTATATTTTTCCTTTCCAATCATGCTTTATAAGCATTATACTCGCTACGTAGTTTCCACATCCTTCAAACTCACCCTTGTTTTTCAAAGAGTACATGACCATTAAAGCCAATAGTGAATGCCTTTGGCAAGCATCACATAATTACGATCATTTTCCAGGCCTAACTCATGCCTTGGACTAGCACCTAGGCCATTTCAAGCCTAATTTTTAGCTTTATTAATTCTGCTTCGACCATATGCTGGAGCCTGCACTGATCTTGTTCTTGCCAACAGTGCAATATCCAAGCACATACCATTCCATGCCGCAACAGTTACTAGGAAGTATGAACAATCCATCAAATGGAATTGCAACTACCCCATCAAGTGTGGCAACAATCATCTCTTGACTTAGCATTGCCAAGCCAGATGATACGAGTTACCATAATATCGCAATCACCTCTAAATTAGATGATATGAGCGACAAGGTGTTGCACCTCAATGCATTGCATTTCGGCTGCCTACGTACCCAACCTGTACCTTGAAGGGATCAAGCATGTACATAGTTCATCAAAGGGTCAACTCGAAAGGAACAAGCAACTTAAGCCTATTAAGGCAAGGTCAACTTCGATTCCAACTTCATCGCAAGGCCAAAGGCCAAGCAAAGCCTAGACCGTATAGGCCGAAGGACTTTCGTAAGGTATGCACTAGCTTGTGCATAAATATCGTTATTTATTATGCAAATATGCATTTTCAAGTACGTAGCACGATTGAATGATGCTTTCGCATAATTCAAGCTTTATAGGTTGAGCCACATGTATATTGATGCTTTAGCATCAAGTATGCTCCAACGTATAGGCCACATCGCATATATATGTGCATTACCGCTCATGCACATTCAAGCTTCATCGGTTAAGCTACAAGCATATTGATGCTTATGCATGAAATATGCTCCAACGTATAGGCTACATCGCATTTATATGTGCATTACCGCTCATGCACATTCAAGCAAAGCTCCCTCCCTATATATGTTTTATTCGTATTTTTATAAATAAAAATAAGAATAGGAAGTGACATCCATCGACTGCACTTACGCAAAAACGCCAACTGATTGGCGCCTCCTAGGAAATTCCGCTAACTGGTTGGCGCCTCTTGGCAAATCCGCTAACTGGTTGGCGCCTCTAGGCTAATCCGCTTTCTAGTTAGCATTGCCAAGGCAAATCCGCTTTCTGCAAAGCCAAGCTAAGCATCATCGATTTTCAACCAACAACTCCTTTATATATGTGTTTTATTTGCATTTATACAAGTAGATATAAGGAGGATATGTGACATTCATCTACTGCACTTTCTAGTGATGCATCCTCAATGATGCATCACGGCCTAATAGTGCATTAACACTATGATACTCTCGCAAATGCGCAACATTGGTTAGTGATGCACTCTTAATAATGCATCACTGCATAGTAGTGCATTAGCACTATGATGCATTCTCGAATAACAACATTGGCTTAGTGATGCATTCTCAATAATGCATCATGGCATAATAGTGCATTAGCACTAGGATGCATTCTCGGTACGCAACTTTGACTTAGTGATGCATTTTTAATAATGCATCACGGTATAATAGTGCCTTAGCACTATAACGCAGTCTTCGTACGCAACTTTGGCTTAGTGATGCATTTTCAATAATGCATCACGACATAATTGTCACGGACCGGAAAATTCCGCCTCCGGCGTGTTGCGCTGGGAAGGCCAGAACTCCCCAATGCGTGATTTTTAAGAGTGTGACCGGACCTTAAAGCCTAACTTCTCGCTGGAAAGTGCAGGTAAAATGTTTTCTTTCCAAGCCTACCTTGTAAGCATTATACTCGAAACGTAGTTCCCACATCATTCAAGCTATGTTTATACCGTTCCAGGCATATTTGCCTTTCCAAACATGCTTTGCAAGCATGGTACTCAAAACGTAGTGTCCATATCATTCCAACACACCCTTGTCCTACAAAGGGTGCAAGGCCATTAAAGCCCATGGTGAATGCCTTTGACTAGCATACCATTCCAACTTACCCTCATTATACCAAGGGTTGAAGGCTATACAAGCTAATGGGGATGCCTTTGGCAAGCATCACATAATTTCGCTTTATTGTCCAGGCCTAACTCATGACTTGGACCAACACCTAGGCTATTTCAATCCTAAGCTTCCGCTTCATCAATTTTACTTCGACCATGCGTTGGAGCCTGCACTTATCTTGTTCTTTCCAAGAGTGCAACATCCAGGCACATGCCATTCCATGCCGCGACGGTTCCGAGAAAGTATGAACAATCCATCAAATGGAATTGCAACTACCTCATCAAATGAGGCAACAATCATCTCTTACTAAGTATTGCCGAGCCAGATGATATGAGTTACCATAATGTCGCAATCATCTCCCAAATTAGATGATATGAGCGACAAGGTGATGCACCTCAATGCATTGCATTGCGGCTGCCTACGTACCCAACTCATACCTTGATGGGATCAAGCATGACCGTAGTTCATCAAATGGTCAATTCGAAAGGGACAAGCAACTTAAGCCTGTTAAGACAAAGCCAACTTCGATTCCAACTTCATCTCAAGGCCAAAGGCCAAGCAAAGCCTAGTCCGTGTAGGCCAAAGGGCTTTCGCAAGGTATGCACTAGCTTGTGCATAACTATCGCTATTTATTATGCAAATATCCATTATCAAGTACGTAACACGATAGAAAGATGTTTTCGCATAATTCAAGCTTCATCGGCTAAGCTACCAGCATATTGATGCTTATGCATCAAGTATGCTCCAACGTATAGGCTACTTCGCATATCTATATGTGCATTATCGCTTATGCACATTCCGACAAAGCTCCATCCCTATATATGTTGTATTCGCATTTCTACAAACAAATATTAGAAAGGTAGGGGTCATCCATCGACTGCAAGGCCGCAAATGAATATTTCTTGCCAAAGCCAAGCGAAGCATTCTCGGGTAAGCTACAGTTAAACACGCTGATGAGCATCAAGTATGCTCCATCGTATAGGCTACATCGCATTCATATGTGCATTACCGCTCATGCACATTCAAGCAAAGATCCCTCCCTATATATGTTTTATTTGTATTTCCATAAATAAATATTTGAAAGGTAAGGGCCATCCATCGACTGCAAGGCCGAAAATGAAGATTTCTTGCCAGAGCCAAGCATTCTTGGCTTGGTGATGCATTTCTCGATAATACATCACGGCATAATAGTGCCTTAGCACTATGATGCATTTATCGAATAGCGATATTGGCTCGGTGATGCATTGGGTCATGCAACACGGCATAATAGTGCCTTAGCACTATGATGCTCTCACTTACGCAACTTCGGCTCGGTGATGCATTGGATCATGCATCACGGCATAATAGTGCCTTAGCACTATGATGCTCCAACTTATGCAACTTCGGCTTGGTGATGCATTGGGTCATGCATCACGGCATAATAGTGCCTTAGCACTATGATGCCCTCACTTACGCAACTTCGGCTCGGTATAATAGTGCATTTGGACTATCATGCCTCCTCGAATACACATCACGCGTAATAGGGCCTTAACACTATAATTCAAGGTCAAGGCATCCACACCCTAATGCAATCTGGGTAAGCTTTATAAGCTTAGGATGAAGCTTCAACCCAAGCCATGACGCATCCTTGAGTAAGCTTTATGTAAAAATTACGGGTGTTACATTCTTACCACCTTCAAAAAATTTCGTCCTCGAAATTTAACTCAAAACTATTATGGACAAGCTTCATCGATTAAGGTTTCCTATGCATATGTCCCATTCCATGATGCACAAAAATCTCGCAAGGGTCCGATGTTTGTTAATGAGCACAAATTAGAACCTTCGTAATAGGCGTCCCATACTGCATCCCAGAATCCTAATAGGGCCCATAATTTTCCATAAATGCCAATTGAGACCTTCCGAACATACATCCCATACCGCATGCTCGAGGATCAACAAAGGTTTTTATAACTTTAACAAGAAAACTCAAATTGGATCCCTAAACATGCATACCACATGCTCAAGAATGCAAAAGAATTTACTCAACACGATATCTTAAGTGGAAGTCCCATACCATACACTTAAGAGTTCCCGAAATTCACATAGGTTGAAAAGGGTCATCGCAAGTTTATAAATAGTTTCTAGCGTAATACTGTGAGGACCAAACTCTAATTCCATTGCAGTCGGATGCAAGCCATCGTCCCGGACGATTTTTCACTCGTAAGTGGGTGCTAGCCGACCTGACATCGCACATCGTGCCGCACGGGTGAGGGGTGATCAGTCCCAGTGCCGCATGATTTATAATGCATCACTGAATGCTCTCACTTACGCAACTTTGGCTTAGTGATGTATTGAATCATGCATCACCGTATAATAGTGCATTAGCACTATGATGCTCTCACTTACGCAACTTTGGCTCAGTGATGCATTAAATCATGCATCACGACATAATAGTACATTAGCACTATAATGCTCTCGCGGATACGCGACATCGGTTCAATGGTTCATTCCCAATCATGCATCACAGCATATTAGTGCCTTAGCACTATGATGCCCTCTCGGATACGCCACATTCAGTAATGCATTCCCAATCATGCATCACGGCATATTAGTGCATTAGCACTATGATGCCCTCTCGGATATGCCATATTCAGTGATGCATTCTAAATCATGCATCACGACATATTAGTGCATTAGCACTATAATGCCTTCTCGGATACGCCACATTCAGTGATGCATTATAAATCATGCATCATGGCATATTAGTGCATTAACACTATAATGCAACGTTGGTTCGGTGATGCATTCTCAATAATGCATCACGGCATAATAGTGCATTTGTACTATAATGCATTCTTCGAATATTCATCACACGTAATAGGGCCTTAACACTATAATTTGAGGTCAAGGCATCCACACCCTAATGCATATATGGGTAAGCTTTATAAGCTTAGGATGAAGCTGCAACCCAGGCCATGACGCGTCCATGAGTAAGCGCCATGCGAAAATTGCGGGTGTTACAAAAGTAGAATCAATAATAAACATATGACGACAGTAAGTATTAAAACATGTGACACAATCTTCAAGCCATATAAAAATACCTTTTGAATCGCATATCATACTCGCAATCGGCAACATTTCTAGGATTGTAATGTCTCACAGCCTCAGAATGCCACACAAAATGTCAGTAACACTTGATATCATCACCACAAAGCCATTGTCTGCCTGATTCTAACCCATGATATGTTTGATTGTAAGTAAGCTCGACTACGTACTCTTTATGGAATAACTCTTTTATATCAGCATCAGTCTTATTCTTGTTTGATACTCTTAATTAGATTTTTTATTAAAATATTCTTTATAAAAGACTTCCTCGTACAAAGCTTTGTAGGATTTGAACAAACCAACCCACATTAATGCTCTGGAATATATGTTTTACACTAAAAACACCACCAATATTAAGAACTAAAGACGAATTAAACCTCCACATGAAATTATGTTTTTTCTTGAACATGAATTCAACGGTATATCGCTTTTGATCACTCTTAAGTAGTTTCCATTTGTATCCACTATACATTGAATATTTCATAATGACATTAAAACTTCTTTAACACCTCATTCCTACACTATTTGGGGATGTTGTCCCACTTATCATACTTTCTTGGTGCGCACTTTTGGTCATAGATGAATCATCGGTCAAGTCTCTTACGTACAACAAACTTTTCTTTATTTGTAAAAAAAACTTCATGACGATGAAGAACAAGCACCAAATGAAGAAGTGCTAGAATTCTATTCAACTGAAAACATAACTTTAACACACCAAGCTCATTCGAGTTGTAATAGTGAATTAAACATTTAAATCAAAATCAGAACGAATGACATGAAACACACCAAGACTTGGTCCTCGGGTACCAAGGCTTGATGACCAAGCAAGGCATGGTACCTGGGGACCATGGCTTCGTGATCGAGCGAGATTTAGTGTACCAAGGCTTGGTGATTCTCTAGCAAGGCTTGGTGTACTAAGGCTTGGTGATTATTTAGCAAATCTTGGCGGACCAAGGTTTGGTGATTTATAGCAAGGCTTGGTGGACCGAGACTTGGTGATGCAAGGATTGGTGGTGCAATTCATGGTGGACGTGATCGAATAAGGTATGGTCCCTGGGACAATGGCTTTCTGACATCGAGCAAGGCATAGTCCCTTAGGACCATGGCTTCCTATCCCTGAGCACTAAGCAAGGTGGATCTTCGGGACATCTACGCTCTATATTTCTGATACGGGACATGAATAGATTTGCAAATTCAATATTTCTTATACGGGACAGATAAATTTACAATTTTCGCCTCTGTCAAAATTTCACTATCTACACATACTCAATGTAGTCAATCTCGGCCGAGACGACCGAGATCTCGTCGAGATTCTCGGTCTTGTTCCATAACCGAGACGAATCTTTCAATCCCAACAAGACAAGATCCAGCCGAGAAACCCGCAGAGATTTCGTCGAAACGAGTTAGCAAGTCGAGGGACCATATGAAAATTTCATTACAAAAATCAAAATTAGTCTTAAAAAACTCAAAAAAAAAATTGTTGTGTGAAATTATAAATTATATTATAACGGACGAGTTTAAATTATTTTAAAATTTTTAATATCTTTAATAATTATATTTAATTAAGTGGTATAAAATTTGAAATAAAAATTTAAAAAATGCACGAAATAAAGCTGTCAAGGCATCTGGTCCCGTACGAAACGAAACTAAAATCCAAGATTCACTATATTGATCATACCATCATGGAATGACAAAATCCAAAAAAAATCCCCATTCCCAATCTTTATTCCCAAAACCGAGGGGGCGGCGCATGAAGCATTTGTGAGATATTTGGGCGCCTCATGCTCCAACCGCACAGTAATTTGATACCACGTCCAAGAGGACCAAGACCAAGGGCGCTGGAGAAAATATAGGATCTGAAATACGGAAACGATCATCTTTCAATCAATTAAAAAGAAAGTTGGGTTGGGATCAGTTTTGGTTCCCGCCTACTGGAAACGAGGGGGAAACAAACTTAAACCCCAAATCCAACACAAAACCCTTCCTCTGAAGCAATGGAGGCAGTGGTGATTGATGCCGGCTCAAAGCTACTCAAAGCAGGTTTCGCACTTCCAGATCAAGCTCCCACTATGGTTCTCTCTCTCTAATCTCTTACGAATTCTTCCCAGTTTTACTTTTTTTTGTTGAAGATAACCACCCTAACTTACTGTCATTGATTAAGGTTAAAAAAAGAAACCCTAGAAATGAGAACCATTTCTAACTAACCAAATTGACAAGTGTAGTGTTGCAAGAAATTATTAGGTCTAAAATTCAAGTGCGATTTCAGTGTTCCTAAGTCTCACTTGAAAAATTGGGGATTTAGGATGTGGTCAAACATTTTCCAGTTCAATTACTGTGTACAGTTTGTATATTGCTTAGATAAGGAGTCACTCTCGCAACTCTTGTGTAGATTTTTTGTCTCATTTGAAAACCTAGTTTTGGATACAGTGATCTCCTGGGTACACATGTATTTGTTTGCTCAAGTCTAGGTAATGCTGTGTAAAACTTTTGACCCATGTGCACTGCTAGCGTCCCGAGTAACTGGTGGATTGAGAATCAAACAAAGAACATGGGTAGTTTCCAAAGGGCGTTTTGTAAAGTCACGCACTTACAGGATATGATCATCCTAATGCTCCCACGACACAGGATATAAATTTTGAGTTGGCCGTTTTAGTTGCATTTTGGTTGTCTCGGCTTGAGTTTGGAAGATAAAAAAACATTTGGGTGTTGTAATCTGATTAATTCTGGCTTAGACAGCAAGTGCGCCCCGCAGGCATTGCTTCCGTTTAGGTCTTGACCAGAAACATTAGCACACGAATGAGTCTGAAGAGAGCAGCGCTTCCAACATCATGAGCCAGGGAAGGTTGCTAAAGGCAAACGGGTGAGATTTTGGAGTTCAGTATAATCGGCAAACAGTTTGTGGATGTCAACTAGGTTTTGAACCTGTTTTTAGTGTGACGCGGAGAAATCTTGCCGACTTAGAAACTATTGGAGAAAGTCCTAAAAAGAGACCCAGGATAAGACACGTGAGGAAAAAAAAATATATATGGACGCACTCACAAGTAAAAAGACCACATTCCCATTCTATCACTGCGGGGTATCTTTGACTTGTACAAAAATTCCATTGTCATCTAGTAACTAATGATTAGTATGTTGATGAGGTTGTATATGAAGCTTTTTTGTAGGAAAAATGTTATTGACACATTGCTAGCAAACTGGGTATTTGATTCAATGAGTGTACACGGAGTAGTGTGTTTGTTATTTACAGCTTTAACAATTATTGTATCTGCAACTATATTTGAAGTTCTGCATCGTCTTTCACTCTCTCAGACTTCAATTCCTCTGATAGAGCACTGTCTTTTGGTTACTATATTGTGTAAAGCTGTTTATTTAATACCCTTTTCTAATACTTGCTGAATGTTATACAGATAATCCCTTCTCAAATGAAACATATGCCTGAGGATGGTGTACTAAGTGATAATCCTGTGATGGACGATGTCACTATTGATCCAGTGGTGAGGGGTTTTATTCAGGACTGGGATGCTATGGAAGACTTGCTACACCATGTTCTTTATACTGGTCTTGGGTGGGAGATTGGAAATGAGGGACAGGTTCTGTTTACAGATCCGCTTTTAACACCAAAGGTTAGCAAGTCTTATCCTTCCTCTGTTTGGGGTTATCTAAAGGAGTGTTTGGGCTTTGTCAGTTCCAGGGATTTGATTTTTTTTCTTTACTTAAAAAAATGCCAATACATGTGATAGCATCTGTACCCGGCCAAATGTACGCGTAGCAGAAGTAATGACTGGTCTGATCTAGGACTACCAACTAATCTTTATGAGTTTCTTCGAAGTTAAAATCGTAGAATAATGTAGTCGAACAGATAGATAGAACACAAGATTGGAACAATATGATGCAGATAATCGAGTCTAGGTTAAAACCTAACACTCTTTCTATAATCAACAGTTCATAAAAACTAAGAAAGTGATAAAATTCTGCCTTCAGAGAGACTCGATGAAATTATGTATACTAGAAAGAAACGCGAAGAAAAGAACCCCTCCCCCCAAAGAATCAAAACTAGTAACACTTCCCTAAATAGAAAACATTACTGAAGGAGCACAATATGCCCAGCATCAAATTTGTTGTAATCACGGGTGATCGTTTAAACGTCCTAGTAGGAACATGCAGTATGCTAAGAATTGCCATCAGGTAGGATGATCATCGATAGAGTTTCACCTGCACTTTTTCATATTTTTGTACTATCAGGAATCATCAGGCAAATGTGTGTATTGGAAACTAAAATATTAGTTAATGGATTCTTGGGGGTTAGGGTCCATAATGTTTGAGCCCAGAGCTTCAATGAGCACAATTAAGATACGATTTCCGTGGAACATTCATGCTACTTCTATATTTAATTTGTTTCGTACGGTGGAAATAAATCATATAAACCTGTATATCAATGATTCCAGTTAGAGTACGGATACGGGGTCTTCAAACGGCAGGAGAAACAACAACTATGCACGAGTTTTATATAATGTTACTTTCATTCTTTTAGTAAATTGGAATGGCCCACATCCATGCTTAGATTGAAGAAAAAACATCCATGTGTCTTCTTCTTCTTTTTAGTTCATTCATTCTGCTTCAATTATTTCATGCTTTAAAGAACTAAATTGCAAATATATTGAACTTTAACGGCTAGCAACGCTGTTGTCCTGTCCATGCATCTCCGAGATGAATACCAGTGTCCATATGTGTCTCTGCGGATCCACTTTGAAACACATAGTGGCACTGTTACACAGATCCAAACTAATCAAAGTACTATATCCACTAAATGGAGCAACTTGGTAGACTCAATTTTCTTTTAGAGAAGTTATGTTCCAAAACTATTTAAAAATTTAAGTAGTCTAATACTTGCAAACAATCTAATCTCGAGGGCCAAGCAACTAGGAAGTGTACAAAAGGAAAAAACTAACTAATCATAGGAATTCAATTTATGATCTGTAGTAACATTCAAATTTCTATTATGTTAGACAGGTTTATGGTGTTTTTCTAATGATTATAATATATGCGAGTACTTACTGCAATTTTCTTGCTGGTAAAGCTTGCTTGCTGTAAACATCAGTAGATTCACATCCTGAAATGTTTTGTTTACTTTTACTTATAGGCTCTGAGAGAACGCTTGGTGCAATTGATGTTTGAAACATTTAATATCTCAGGCTTTTATGCATCTGAACAAGCAGTATTATCACTCTATGCACTGGGACGCATTTCTGGTTGCACCGTTGATATTGGGCATGGGAAGATAGGTAAGAGCTCATTTCAAACTGGAACTTGTAATGGTATACACCTAAGCAAATATGGCTCCTTATCTTTCCTACTTAAGTTCAGCTACTGAGTTAATGATCACAAGTTAGCTTCAATGATAGTCAGGGATAGCTCTTTGATGCACATTTGACTGTTTTGACAATATATGGAAAAGGCTTAATTTGAGTCCTGATAAGATTGGGAAGGAACTGCCACTATACCGATTTTTATTCTTAACATTTGAAAAAAAAAAAACACACCAGAAATAAGGGTACCTCTGAAAGAGCTAAAGTAGCTAAGTTCTTGACTACTGGGGCTTTTAGTTCTGGGTTTTAGAAACATAACTGTAGCAGGGTCTAGCTTTGAAGTGCTTGAAGATCAAGTGCCTTGTTGTTTTGTTTTTACCTTTTACAAACTGTAGGAGCTACTCTGTTTCTGTTTCCGAAGGTGTCTTTAGTTTGGTCTTAGGTTCCCCTCTTTCAAATCAATATGTACAATCTCCATTGTTGCGGTAGTTTTATTCTCTCAAAATATTTGTTGTTTTTTTGCTGTAATTGTCTTGTAAATTCTTTGTTGAATTTACTTGGTCTTTTCCTTTCATGATTAACCATTATAACTGAAATACTGATTCATTGACACAACTGACACATTCTTTTTACTACTCTGCTTGTTGGCTGCTACTGGGTTGTCCATAGGCTCATAAGTAGGTTTTTCATCTTTTTGTTCTAAAACTCCAAGTCACTATCAATCAATGTACTTGTGACACTATATATTTTGTAACTTTCAGCAATCTGGAGTTGACCGATCTTGTTGATCGATTAATATTGTAAAGATGCTGCTCATTTGTTTTTCATTAGCAATTGGAGTAACCCTTACCATACTGCTTATTAGATTAATATCTGTTGAAATCTTAACCGGACTTAGAGCTGGGTGAGCTGATAGTTTTGTTCTACACGATTTGTAATTCTTTTTACCAGATATTGCACCAGTGTTTGAAGGTGCAGTTCAACATATTGCCTCGCAAAGATTTGAGATTGGAGGTATTGACTTGACTAATTTACTTGCCAAGGAGCTTCAAAAATCAAATCCTGCGACAAATATCTCTCTCTCTGATGTTGAAAGGCTAAAAGAGCTATATGCATGTTGTGCTGAAGATCAAGCTGCTTATGAAGGAACCCAGAAGTCATGCCTGAGCGAAAAACATACGCTTCCAGATGGACAGGTTTGCTGATGATAATTCCTTCTTTTTAGCATTAAGACAAAAAATTAAAATGGTGAAAGCGACATCCAATTGAATATAATATTATGAAATACTTCAATATTAGCCCATTTAATTTTTGTTGTATTTCGAATTGTTCACACATGCATCGCCGATCTAGAAACTTGGTGATGTTTTGTCAGACAGGCAGAACAGTCCAAATCTGTGCTTATCAAACTCTCTAAGGATAGACACTTCCGTAGTTCAAATTTCATGTTGATTGATTCTTTTCATTTTCATAAAAGATTGGGGCAATCTGCATAAGTCTGCTGAAACAGTCAGATGCATTCTTAAACATGCATGCATAACTCAAACTATACCTCTTCGTAACACAATAAGAATATAAGCATTTGTACTCCTGTAACTGCAGTAATTGAATGAAACCTTTTAAATGTTGAACCACTGGACATTAATACTTCAAAAGCTGGTAACTTAGCATTTAGATTGAATCTAATATCCTTTTGCGTAAGGATGAGGTTACTTTTTTTTTTTTGGAGCGTACTTTGGCTTTTCTGACTTCTACATCTTAAAGAGTGGAGAGAAAGAAAGTGGGGAGTAACATAAGAAAGAGAGTATCATTGGAGGAATGTTCCGAGCCAAAAGAAATGAGTATGTGAAATACTGGAATCTAAAAAATACAGTTTTGAAGCATCAAAAATGTCAAATTCTGTATAACTGTAGAGAATGAAGAATAACTATTGGAGGGATCCATGTGGCAGTTGCTTGTGTAAATAATTTTGCTGAAGGTTTACTGTTACAGTAGGGTTGGGTTATTGTTTCACAAAAAGAAAACGTTGATCAATGGAGCCAAAGTAGAACGTTAATATATTTTTTCTTATTGCAGCCTGTCTTTGCTTTGCTGTGAAAATGTATTAACTCATTTTACTGGTTTAGGTGATAACGATAAAGAAAGAAAGGTATACTGTTGGCGAGGCTCTATTCCAACCATCTATATTAGGATTGGAGGAGCATGGGATTGTTGAGCAGCTTGTCCGTTGTATCTCAAATTTATCTTCTGAAAACCATCGTCAGCTATTGGAAACCACAGTAGTTTGTGGTGGCACTGCATCTATGGTTGGTATGTACTTCTTTAACTTCACCTGATTACATGCACACAACACATGATTGCTTCGGGTATTGGCCTCTGTTGAATGGGTTTTTTCATGTTCTCTTCGTGGAAAAATTCACGCAGTGTAGATTCTATAATTAGTTGTATTGAAATTATTAACATGTCTATTGGTCCTGTAGACGGCTTTATTGAAATTATTAACATATATTGGGCGCAATATTTGTGTGAGGAGCTTCTGTGTGCTGTGCACATAGGAGTGTTGTAAAACATCCTAGGTTTTGTATCAGTATGTATTGTTATAGGGTTTGAGCAAATTAGAATAGTTCTGCCTTGTAGACTGATGTTTCTGTGTGCTGCTTTATTGTCTAGGCTTTGAAGAGAGGTTCCAGAAAGAAGCTAATCTCTGCTCTTCAGCTATTCGACCTTCTCTTGTTAAGGTATCGTTATCGTCAAATCTTATGTAATATAATATTTTAAGATTTGCATTCTCACTTACCCAAGCTTCGAATGCAGTGCATTCTTTCTGTTAATTTTATAAATAGTTAGTATGAATTACAAGTATCAAACCCCAAAATTTTGTTTAACGGGTCAATTGTGTTTCTCCATCTATTTCTTTCTATTGTAGTAATCTCATGTGGATAGGATCTAGGCCCAGTAACATCTGTTGGAACTTCGAGAAGAGTATACCTTGAAAAATTTGTGTTTTTAATAATGAACAGGCTCCGGAGTATATGCCTGAGAACATGGTGAAGAATTCAGCATGGATGGGAGGTGCCATACTTGCCAAAGTAGTCTTCCCTCAAAACCAACATGTTACCAAAGCCGACTATGACGAGACTGGGCCATCTATTGTTCATAGGAAGTGCTTATAAATTATTTGTCTATCCACCCTTGCTTCCTAGGGCAAGGAGCTAGCTAAGGTATCGTCACAGTCGAATATCAATTAACTAACTTTTGTTTCAGTTCCAGATGAGAAGAGTAATTGTTCCAATTTAACCGCTAGTAGAACAAGGTCTTTTCAGTTGGAGAAATGTCATACACATACTGATATACATTTGTTATGTTGTAAAATATATTAGACAGTTTAAGTGTCTTGTTCATGTCAAACATTCCTAGCATAATCCTTCAGGCATATAACGGGAAATGATGATGAGTATGCTATAGCTGTTTTTTAAACTACATCATGATCTATTTTATAAGAACAAATGAAAAGTTTTATTTGAATTGTTGAAAGAATACACCAAATGGAGACTGACATTTATATATATATAAAAACAAATATTTTATCAGACTCATCTACGCCCTCTTTTTCACAAGCCCATAACTGAATAGCTTCTTCGGTCAGAACTTTCTTCTCATAGAGTTCATGCAAAATGTTATCAAACACCGGAGCAAGATCTTGGGCATATTCTCTCTTCAAATTTCAGTATGATTTCAATCTGCTCATCTGTGGACGGTCCGTAATGTCGCAAAAGATCCTGCCATGTTGTGGTTACACTGACCGCATTTGTTAACAGTTCATTTTTGCTACCATGTGGAGTTTCTAATGCCAATTTCATCGCAACCAAAAAATTCCCCCAGCACAATCCAATGGTGTCATATTGCAAGCTAACCTTAGTACAGCCACATCTAATATTAAACCTTGTTTATCCACACTCCCATGAACTGCCCTTAGGAAACTAAAGCATTATTAAGCTGACAACCATCTTGAATGGTGACATTGTCCCAAATTCAGGAACCCTCAATTGAAACGTTAGATCCAATACAGCAGCCTTTTCCAATTACTGAATTAGAGATCTTAGAGTAATCTCCAATTCTTGTCCCACTTCCAATCAAGGTAAAATGGCCAAGTTGTGCAGAACTCAATACCTTTGTCTGATCCTTCGTAAATATCCTGACTTTCTGGTTTGATTGGGCAATTTCCAGAAAACTGAATATGATTTTCGATCCCCTTCTTTAAATCTCCTTAGTTTCAGAAACTAAGCCCTAATCTCAACTTTACCAGTTTTTTCAGTGTTTTATAGTCCTCATCGTTTCGTTTTGTTCAATTTCAGGCTCAAAGTTCAAGATTTTAGCTAATGAATCTGAAACTGAATCCATTGAAGCTAGCAATCATTACGCTGCTCATGAATTTAGGTAACTTTATCTCTATGTTGATGTTGATTCATTCTTTTGTAATTGATACAAGGTTGTTATTATAGACTTGACTTCAATAGAAGATTATTTGATTTAGGTTTTGAGAAGTAAATGAATGAGCTGGAGCAATCGGATGTTAAAATCATTTTGAAAATAATCCTCCTTAAGCTAAAAGATCCTGCTAAGGTAGAACATGGAAAATTCAATATAAGAAATTCAACTGTATGAATAAAAAAATTAAAAAGAAACTTGAAGTAAAACTCGATTAATCCAAGAACATGTGGAGAACAACAAATTCATAATATACTAAACCGAGATCTACAAGTAAGCTTTTTGATAGATTGGGGTGTGGCAAATCAGTAAATTACTAGATAAGTGCAGAAAAAACAAATTCTGTTAGATTTTTACCACTAAAAGATGAAAAGAAATAAAAATGTTTGATATTCTCTCACAATTTAATCTACCAAGACTTTTATAAGACTTAAATTGGGTAATTAAATCTCATGAGAAAGATTTTTTTTTAAAATAAATAAATAGAAGATAGTTGAAACCTGTCCATGTAGGATCCATCTAAGTTGGGTCGTAGAGAACGTATCAATTATCAATTAAAAAATAATCGATTAATAACGGAAAGAATATTCTCCTCCCTGATTACGTGTCTGCTTATATGTCAAACTGATTTGGATAAAATTAAGTCTTATTTCTCTGACGTGTGATGTTTTAATTATTTTTTTCATTTGACTTTCCTCTTTCTTCGTTCTCCTCTTCTTTCTTCTTCGTTTTTTTCTCATTTTTTCATCACTGATGTGAATGGTGATATAATTCACCTCTACATAGCATCGATTTTGATCAAAAATATAAAAAAAAACTCATTACATAAGAGAATATCACATCTGTTACCATTTACAGTCAACCATCACCTCCAACATTATTATATTTTACAGGCTTACTATCAGTACAACTAACACAAGATCTAACATCAAAATCAGATTATTGATCAAATGTAAAATGACCCATTATTTAAAAGGCAATCTAGTTATGAAATAATGAACCAAAATATTATCTTAAACCTATTCCAGATCCTGATTTTGAATTTTCATCATAGATTAATTTATATCATACTTGTTGTAGTGCTATATTGTTTAGGTATATCCCAAACCCTGTGTTATATTCTGATTCATATCAATGAAATATACCTAGAAAAATTAGGTTCTCCAATGGTAGATTAATCAATTAAGGGTTTATGATCCACTTTATTTTAAAAAAAAAATGAGATGAAGTAGAGCATTGAAGGTTCTCTTTTACTAATAGCAGATAATTTGAAATCTTCAATTGAGTACAAGATCATGGTTTTTATTAAAAGTTTTCTTTCTATCTAACAGGATTTTAACCAGCAAACGAGAAATAACAGTAGATGAGACAGAGGAGAAAAAACGTTGCAGAAAGAAAGAAGAAATATAAGATGGGTTTTGTTAAATTTTATCCGTTCAAAATAATCGGTCGGATTTTCTTTTAACTTTTGTGGATGACGTGTTTCCTTGGTTTTATTGATTTTAGTGCAACATAGATTTACACCTCATCAAAGAGGAGAGGAGAGTAGAGTAGAGTAGAGTAGGGTAGGGTGGAGAAGGGAGAGCTGAATAGCACAACCGTATTAATAAAGAAATTTTTTAAAGATATTCCAATACATTTAGACAAATGGTATGAGGCTACATCTAATCAACAGTTCTCACCAATCTTGATACATACTACAGATTGCGTACAAGTGGCTGCTAACGAGGATACCAGTTTACTGAGACAAGCATCAAAATCCACCTAAGGGTACAAATCTTATGTGAATTTTGATACCCATTCAAGTAAAATGGTATCCCCATTTGCAGTGTTGTAAAATCATGAGCTGAGGAAGTGGTTTACTTTTATGTGTCACTAATCTGAGTTGAGGAGATCCGTATACGTCTAGGAAAAGTCCCAGAATGTGCATACTATTTCATCAATGAACTTTAAAAAAAAAAAAAAAAAAGCTGGTGGGTGAGATTTCTCGAAAGAGACCTCATTGGGTGAAAAATTATTGGTCTGAGACTTGAGGAGGTTGAACTGAAATCGTAAAACGTGATAGACTGATTACTGATAGTACTCATAAAATAGCATAGCTAGCTGAGCTATGTCAAGTGCCTTAATTTCTCTAATAAATAGATTTATTTATTTCGTAAGTAGTAAGTACTCATCTAGCTCACAGACTACACAAACTAGTATCTATCTCTTTCTCTCCTTAGCCCAGATGAAGATTACATAGCGTTAACAGAAATCTTCATTCCAGATTCGCAGTGACCAACGAAGTTGCAGATGAAGAAATTCTGACCCTTTGCAAGTTTGATCTGATCTTTCCCTGTCCTAAACACTTGTGCACCCTTTGGAGTCTTGCATGATTTGTATCCTGCCGCGTTTACCCGAACTACATTGTGGGCTTGCGGGCTGTACTTGAAAACTACATCAACACACAAACAAATGTTTAGTAAGGAAGGATTATCCAGATCAACTAGTAGAGCAGTTCACTGAAATTTTAATGGAGGACATTTTCGGAAGTTCTGGACAATGAGTTTCAAATCTGATGGGTACTGTCTGATTTTACACAAATTACCAACTTTAGTATTTTAACACAAACCCACGAGAATGACTAATTTAGGAAATTTGGGAACCAAACCAAGGAGAATGAAACTGAGGGGGTTGAGTTCAATTACCGAGTACATCACCGGCCCTGAAACGCTTCCCTGCAGGCCAGCTAGCCGAGTTAAATGTCCAACCACCAGCACCACCGACGGTGTAGGTGACGGATTGAACCATCTCAGTTTGGAGCACCAATAGACAGAGGATCAAAACTGAAACTGTTGCAGCACTGCCTCTTCCCATAGCCATGATGAGTATTATTAATGCTGGTGTGTGTAGTGAATGAGATGTTGATGATTGATAGAGATGAATGAAGTAAGAATGGAGTGAGAGTGTGGGGGTTTTTATAGGCAAACGGTGTGACTGAATGCAGTTACGAATCCATTGAAGCGTTCTCGTGGTGGAACCCAATGCTATTTGTTTTTGTATATTTTTCTGCCAGGGAGCAGGTAATTTTGACCATGTCTCTTTTTGATGATGAGGTTACTATTTTTCAAAATAGAGTCATTGGTGTCAAATACAGCGATTATGATAGAAAAACGGTTAATATAGGTTTTCCAACTTCTTTTCTTCATGTATTTTAAGGGCATTAAACAACAGTCTATTTTAGATTCTTGCATGAATCTCCGACTTCGTTTTAGTTATTTTATAGTCTAACCGGGTGTTTGGTTGTTTTTTTAATTCAAGTAACTCGTCCAGATTTGATGTATTTAAATCTGATTTATTATATCTGGATCCGACTTATTTACACTTAATTTAAAAATAATAAAATAATTAAGTTACAGTAAAAGAAAAAATTAATCCAGTTAAATATATGCTCAATGAGTTAGTTACAAAATAATACCTAACTCAAATAGCTCCAAGTCAGATGCATGAACCGAATCAGACATTTGATTGATATGGATGAATGAAGTAAGAATGAGTCAGATGTATGACTCGTCCCGAGTCAGATGTCGAGTCAGATCCAACCAAACACGATGTAAGTTAGCTTTTACACCATGTTTCAATTGTGTTGGCTTCGTCTTTCAATTCTATTCAAGATGATGATACGAAACTCTGGATTTGAACAAGTTGAACTTGGTCTTTGGTTCTTCTTCACTTGTAGAACTTAATTTCCTTGTTCATTTCATGTCGCAATGAACTCCTTTCTTCTTGTTTAGCCTTGGGACACTTGAATACTTGTAGTAATTCACTTCTTAGCCCTTTTGTAACCAATTTCACTCTTATTGGGATGATTCACCTAATAGTAACAAATAAAACAAAACAAAAGTAATAACAAGTAATATGCAACAATTATAGCAAATATTAGTATGGATTTGACACTAAAATCATGTAAAGTATGCACTTATAATATGCGCACAATTTTCCCATCCAACACTGCTTCCATTAATGGTAGGTGGAAGGAACGACTTTGTTGTCATGTAGCCATGGGCGTCCCAGTATCATATGGTATTCGGGCTCTTTCGTAATGACATGGAATTTCACCTTGGATACAATGGTACCAACTCGCAAATTCAAATAAACATGACCATAGGAATTAGTGCGATAACCTTCGAAATCCTTCATTACTATAGGATGTTGTATGATCTAGTTCTGTGGAACTTGTGTAACTTTGAGCGTCCTGAGTGTAATGATATTGGCAGCTGCTCCTGTGTCGATAAGGGCCCTATTAAATTCGGTCTCCTTGACGTGAGCGATGACGTACAGGGCTCGATTGTGACCTTCATTGGTCACCATGTCCTCCTCGGTGAAGGTGACATTGTGTTGGGATATCTGACATGGTTGTTTCTATTTCCATCGGAGATGGCGTCAGGTGCGTGTCCACGGCTATGCGGTTGAGAGCAACAAAGGTGTCGACACGTTGGTCCTTAGAAAAGTGAAGAAGCTCGTACAAGTTTTCAATTAAGAATATGGTTTCCTGGTTCACTTGTTTTCCTGTAGTGGTGAAGCTCCTAATATTGTGAGGTGGAGGATTATCTGTCGAGAAATCTATCCATGGTTATGTGGAGCCTGGGCCTCGTTGGAAAGCGCTACGACATCCTACTTCCTCTATTAATTTGACAAGAGAAGAGAATATACCACCTATCGTATCTTCCAGTCTCGTTAGAATTCTTGCTTGAGATTCTTGTCTTCGCATTAACTCAGCCATAGTGATTTGGGTTTCGACCGCTTCAGTAGTACCGTTGGTAAGATGCGGGTTGGTGATGCCATTGACTGTTGGAGAGGAGCTATGAGCATCACCATTCGTATTGACAGGGTAAATATTAGGATTGGTCATTAAATCTGACCTAAGAACGACCATTTTGGGTGATTGAAGAATTGATTTTCAGATAGTTAAATAATTGGATTCGTGACCAAGAGATTGATCTATGGTCGCCAATTGTTAATACCTAAAAATTGATTCTAGGAAAAATAATATACTATTAAATTACTTTTTTTAGATTCGGAAATCAAAATCATACAAGACAAACCTAAACCACGATAGTAGCCATTTCGTCTTGCTTCGGTCACAAGGAGAGGAAATGGGTTGATCTTAGGGGAGGGAAGCACAGAAAGTTGAAGGAATTTGTGTGTTGAATTATGTGCAGATATGTTGAACAATTGAGAAAATAACAGATCTTGAAAGAATGATAAGCTTGTTGTGTTTCTGAAATGGGCTAAGTAGTCTATTTATAATAGTTTGGGAACACACGTTTCCTTGTAATATAGTGGAGGCAGTGAAGAGATGGAGAAATGGAAGTCGTGGGGATAATGGCACAAGCGCTTTGGAATCTTCGGGAAACTATTACTCCATCACTCCATTAACTGCTTCATCCTTACCACTACTTTGTAACTTCCTTATCATTGGGTGTTACCATACCCATGTTGTTGTAACCACCGGACCGAAACCCCATGTTTAATCCCACATGTAATTGTTTTGATTTCTCGTAAGAGTTAGTGGAGTCATGGACTCAAAACACGTGAGTTTTGTTGTAAAATAATGTTATGTAATGGCCTAGTATTGGCACTAATAGCAGGGTACAAGGCTGACACGAGCATAGGTGCAAGCGTGAAGAGTGGAAAGATGCGTAAAGGCGAAAAAGAGAGAGGAGCGCTAGCGTTAGCGCCTTGGTGCAGCTTGCGCTGCTGGTAACGTTGTAGGCAGCGCTAAGCACCAGGGCTAGCTATTGCTAACGCTACCACGAGCAATGCTAGCGCCCGTTTGGCGCGTGCTTTTGTTGGTTTTATTGTCTTTTTGACTTTTTGTCTTTTTCTATCCTTTTGGCATATGTGTGTGTGCTATTCATTGGTGTCGGGAATATGACTAGGGTTCGCTAAGGTTGGCACTTGCTAGTGCCATGATTGTTGCTATGTACCACTAGCTTTGACATTTATTGATGTGGTGACCATGTTTATGGTCTGTTTAGGGTTTTCTCAATTGTATGAGATTTAATGTTAGCATTTATGCTTAAATTTTATACAATGCATGCAGAACATTTTCAAGAGATTCAGCTGTGGGAGTTTGCAACTTGAGACAATGCTTGATGCGACTCTGCAATTAGATGGTATGCATCTAATTAGCATTTTTATTCAAATATGGCATAGCCTCTGTTCTAAATATTCGCAATTTTGTATAATCAACTTATTTTGATTAATATAGATAGTTTGCATGGATGCACATGAAATAATGAGGATTTAGTTGGGTAAGGCTCTGAAATTTCTATGGCGCATATATATGCAAAGAGAGGTACAAGGCTAATTTAGCCAGGAGCTGAGTATGCATTCTCAATTATCTTACGGAATGTAAGATAGCGGTATGTATTCATAATTCCGATGCCAAGTCAGGAATTTATACGTATTTATTTCATGCTTCTGCACCCAAGCAAAAACGATATTACAATTTTCTCCCTTGTCAAAAATCCACCATCAACAGCTCTGTGATCATTTAAGCTCTTCTGAGATAAAATTCTTGTTCTTTTTCGATAGGTTAAAGAACCTATTTATAGCATTGGAAGTTCACACATTGATCTCATAAGTGGTGGAAGTTGTAGAGGAGTGGAAGAGTAGAGAAGTAGAGATCGTGTGTTGATAACCAATTCCATCGTGTTAGTGGGACATGACAATTGTGTGACCACTATTTCCTTCACTCCTTCAACTGCCGACACGAATTTTTACTTTCTCTTCTTGGGTGTATCGTTACACGACACGTGTTATAGGCCGTCAAACCAAAACCCTAGTGAATATCCCCCTTATGAGACATAGTTGATGCCTGGATCAAGGTTGAGTCTACTTTGTAGACGATTGGACAGTTGTTGACCTAGCTAGACTATCAGTCTTAGCATGTTGATGAGTCTATCATGTTGACTCATTAATGGACGAAGCACTAGTTGTGTGTTGAGACAAGCAGTGAGGCTTAATAGATCGTGAACGTAGAGAGTCTGATCAATGTTGACGTTGATAATTGTGGTATGTCATTGTGTCAGCTGAGGCAGCAATGATACTCGAATAATCTTGTTGAATTGATGATCATATGTATAATGAGATTACTGGATCGATCAAAGACGTATGTATTGACATGAGTGTATGAGCACAGAATCGTCTGAACATCAAGTCGTTTGAGCCTCAAGTCGCGTGAACGCTAGGTCGTGCGAGCACCAAGTCGAGTGAGTGTTAGCAAATTGTAAGATATTCAGTTTCTTCAGAGTATGACAAAATTGAGGTTATTTTAAATATTGGTAGTGGGACCAATTGAATTAAACCTTAACATGGCAAATGAATCGTGGCAGATGAACAATGCCAGATGAACAATGGTAGATGAGTAACTAGTGGAGAGACCAACTAGTGAAAATGGAGAATCCCAGAGAAGGAGGACCGACCAAGGTGGTGGGACCAGTCAAAGGTAGGTTCAATCATGGATTAAGCATGAATTTGGTAGTTCGCATGCCATGTCGTCTCTATATAGCTCTGCAAAGCTATGTGTTTAAAGAAAGAGAGATTAGGCTTTGGTAGAAAGAGCGTAAGAATTTCAATGGAAAGAGGAAACCCTAAAATAAAATAAAATAATAAAGTTCTTTGGAGAAAATATGGGAGTGGGGACCAGCCAAGGGAGGTCGGCCGGCCGGTTGGTGTCGGTCCCACAATCTCCCTATTTTCTTATTATTTTATTTTTTCTCTTCTTTGCTCTTTAAAGCTATTCTCTTCGAGCTATGCTATGAAGAGCATTATTGTTATTTACACCCGTGGGTGTTAGTTTTTATGAAAATTTCAGATATGACGTCCTTCAGTAAAAACGTTGTAGATTCTTCATACGATGTTCGTTTTTGATGATCAGCCCAAATTCTGAATCCTGAAATCGCTGGTTACATCCCTGCGCAAAAGAATCTAGGTTTTGAGCTCGTTTCGGTCGTCAAACGGAGGAAACAGTAACCCTCCAGATTAAATTCTAACAGTTTTCAAATTGTAGTTCTTCTAGGTTTTGAATCATATCTCTTAGACCGTTATTCAGAATGAGATGCCTTTTAGTATGTCATAGTAGACATGTAGGGGAATATATATGTTGTTCAGAAAATTTTGCCCCATTACACACCTATTGTCACGTTTTTGCAAGGTGACATGACGATGTGCCAGAAACCAATATTAGGGTTTCGTTGTATTTCAATCAATATTGGGAATTTTAGTACTACCAACATTGGGAATATGTTATTCAAGATCGACTAATCATTATCAGAGCTTATGTTTTTGCATGTTGAATATTAGGGTTTCGTAGTTATGATTGCATATTGAATATGAGGGTTATTAGATTGAATCATTTGAATTAGATGAATCAGGGTGATTGTAGGGAACTGGGTAATTGTAGGGCAATATTGGGGGAAATCGATTTTGACTAGGTCAACGAATATATGGCCAGACTTTTTTTGCAGTTGCAAAATTTTAGCAACGGCTGATGCGTGTTGCTAATTTCAGGTCAACGAAGACTTGACCAAAAAATTAGCAACAAACTGAAAAAATTAGCAACGGTTTGTTGCTAAATTATAATTTCATAACGGGTTATTTCTGTTGCTAGAGTTGTTGCTTACTGAATTTGGCAACGTCGCTAAAGATGTTGCGAAAAACTGCAATATGGTGTTTTGCAACGGTTTATTGTTGTTGCAAGCCCGTTTAGCAACGAAAATAGTTTGTTGCTAAACGTTAACTTTGGTGTAATGATTCAACCGCTCAGCCAAAGATGAATCGTACGGTTTTAGTTACGCGCAAAAGCTCATATTTTAGAATTCGCCCATCCAATTTACCCTTTTTTCCATCTCACTGTGGAGAGGGAATGGACAAATTTGCCCGTTTGCCTTCTCCACTGTCTTTTACTCTAAATACTTAAATGATACTATTTGGGAATACATCTGAAGGATTTTCTAAATGTGAGTATTTTTCAATTCCCTCGTTATTTATTGTTAGCCCTAAAACAATTTGATAGCTTTAAGAGATTCAGGATATCAATGAAAGATCGGTTGTTCTAAAATTGCAATTAAGATGGAATGCATTATAGTAAGCTCGTAAAACTATAGACATAATAAAAAAAAAAATTGGCAAAATCAACAAGGAGTTGTATCAAAATCAACAAGGAGTTGTAACCAATGTAGTTAATTTCGGCCGAAATATCGCCGATTTTTCGGGTTTCGGGGTGAAACCGAAACGAATAATGCCATACCGGTGGAACGATATTCCACCGAAAATATCGGCCGAAATGTATAAAAATCGTTTTTTTCCGATATTTCTAATATTTGTTTCTGTTCGTTAGATTAGAAAAAAAAATTAAATCCAACGATCTAGATTCGTTAGAGAGAAAAAAATTAAACCCTAGTTTTTCTCCATCTCAAAGCAAAACCCCGTGTTCTTCTCTGTCTAAAAACCTCATCGACAGCCACAAATTCTCATTCACGGCAATCCACCACAGATCCATGTCAACATCACCCATTCTTCCTAGTTTACTGGCAGCGACTTCTTGTTTGCCATGTTCTTTGGCCACAAAATTCAACCCTCGACAAATTGTGGATAGCAGCCACCATCAAACCCATTCTGGTCTTCGAATTCATCTTTCGTCTGAAACCCCATCTCTCAATTCAAGACTAAACCCTCATTGTTGTCTTCCTCTTTCGAATCTGGCCACAGACCCATCTTCTTTTTCTTGTTCTTGAACTCTCACTGAAACCTAAGGGCATCCACAATGGGACGAGGATACCCAAAGACTAAAGACTAAAAATTTTAGTCTTTGGTCCGGCCCAAGAACAGCGGTAAATGATCGGGCGGTGCTCCAATATAACGATTGGTGTTGGGCGGCTTTCTAGCGTATCGCTTGTTGAGACGGGCGTGATCCTAGCGTACCGCTTGCGCGAGGCGGACTTCTAGCTGAACGCTTGATGTGGGGAGGGAAAACAAGATAACGCCTGATGAAAGACGGATTCCTAGGATCACGCCCAAGAGACGGGCGGTGTACTAGACAAACGCCTGATGGAGCGGTGTGTCAGCATCACGCCTGATCGAGTGTGACTTGTACGGGAGAATCGTGTGACATGAAATAGACGGGCGGTGTCCTAGCACCCCGCCTACAATTCCAAGCGAGTTGTTAAGGACTCGCCCCATCTTGGGTTTCTGATAACTTGATTTGATCCCCAATAACATACATTTACATTTACATTTACATTTATCAAATCCATGATGTCATTTGTTCCACTAGGGAACTTTTCCTTCAACATTAGATATAATTCTCAATTGAATATTCAAAGGGACAGAACTGATTTGGCTTATTGTGTGCTCAAGATTCCCTTAATCTGGTGCCTACAAATTGGTCTGTCTATTTCGAGCTTCTTCTGTCTGAATAGATATCATTGATGTCTTTTAGAGTCATGGATTAGTGTGGAATACAAATGAGTTTTGGACGCATACAAATGAGATGGATTCCAAGAGAATTAGCCAGGCAGACGTCTAGGGGGCGCCTAGAACTGAGCGGACGCCTAGACGCACGCTCCGTATTGGGCGGTGCCTTAGCATGACGTTTAGATATGGGCGGTATTCTAGGGCTACGCTCCAATAGGGCGGTATTCTAGCGCTACGCTCCAATGGGCGTGATCCTAGACGCTCGCTCCATGAGGCGTAGTCCTAGGTTAGCGCTTGATCAGGCGTAGTCCTATGTTACCGCCCGTGTTTTTAAGCGTTATGCTAGCATAACGCCTGGCATCAGGCGGTTCACTACACAGCCGCTTACCATCAGGCGGACGCCTACGCCACTGCTCGACTAAACCTCTGCTACAGTGAGAAATCCGGACTAAAGACCAGATGTTGTCGTCCCGCTGTGCTTCATTTTTCCGGACTAAATAGTTAATTCACTCTTTGGTCTGTGATATACTCGTCCCACTGTGGACGCTCTAACATAGACAACACCATCTCAATATCCTGTTTAACTCAAAAACATCGCCTTTTCTACTTGGGGTAAACTGAGCCCATGGCTTTGCCGGCAGTAAGAACCTGTCTTGGTCAAATGAAATAAACTAGACCTAGGTTTAATTATAAAGATGGGGTGGCTCTGAGTAATAGTCTGCCCATGTAAAGATGTGTTTGTGTTCATCAGTTTAACTTGTGTGCTTGCAGTTAGACGGTGAAGTTGTTCTTGTTTCTCTTGTGTTTCCAGTTTGAACTTTGTATGGATCTATATATTTTGGATGAGCACTTGTTTTTATTTATAAACTTTGTGAAAAAACGTTTGATATAAAGTGTTAAAATTTATTTATAGTTATAAAATGTGAACTAGTATTTTTTTATAAAATTATAGGTATAAAATGTGTGAATCGATATTTTGTCGATATTTGGAATCGAAATATCCCCGATATAACGGTGTACCAGTGTATCGCTCTCGACCGATACAGACCAAAATCCGATATTAACTATATTGGTTGTAACTTCATAGTACTTTGCCTCTTTGACCCCAAGAACTGAATTTACATGTAATCAAATTTATACAGAAAATGCTAAATTGACCAAGAGTGGATCCCGCACCAAAGAGTAGTGGGACCTATTTTTTGAAATCAAGTTTTTTTTTCCTATGACAAAATTACTGTTTAACAAGTAAGTCTAGAACCACTCTTTATTTACGCTAAAAAGTAAATGAGAGAATAAGGTTTATGGCCCCATCTATCTCAATGTCCTTCCGTTCTATCTCAATGTCCTTCCGTTAGTAAACATGATTACTAAACTATGGAGCACCATACTAAACATGATTACTAAACTATGAAGTATCGATACTGATACGAGGATACTGATACGGAAATTTAGCAAATTTTTAAAAATGGGAATACGGGATATGATAAAATATTTTTATTTATTAAAAATATTTTATACAATAATAATTTATCATAGTAAAAAATTACATAAAATAAAAAATCTCATAAATATATTTGGAAGTTAAAATATTAAAAATAAAATAAAAACTATTTAACATCTCGCTCACCCATCAGTCATCAATATTTTCTTCATTAAAAGAGCATCATTTTCAGTTTTGGCTTGTCAAGTGAAAGATTTGCTATTTCAAGTTCTTCCACACCGTCAAGCGGATCAAATGCGTCTCCACTAATATCTCACATTCTATTTTCTCCTTTCGTATAATTTTTACTTTTTCGTGAAAGAAGACGAAGGTTACTATGAACATACACTAAATCCTCGGCACATTGAGTTCAATCTAGTTTCTCTTTGTATAATGGATTAAATTATATATGCTCCAAACGAAAAAGTTATTATTAGGTTTAGATATTTATGTATAATTGTATGATACATTGATGAGTACAAATATTTATAAATATATAGATTTTATATATAAAAATATATGTATATTGGAAGTATTCCTTCCTAGAGTATTTCAGAGGTATCCCTGAATATCCTCTACTCTTTTTATAATTATAAAAATATGATACTTTAAATGGAGTATCCGATACGTATCCCCAAATATTTGATACTGATACGGCACCGATACGAATACATCATTATTTTTGAAATATCTGTGCTTTATAGTTTACTAAATCATGAACCGACTTTATTTTTTGAATATTGAATTGGTCGTGCAGATTCTTGAATCGGAGATTCATAATCGATTCCGATGTATATTTAAATAAGTACAAATATAATAATTTTACGTGATACCAAGATGATGGGGTGTTTGGTAAAAATTATGATTATCATTTATGATTATAGATAATCATAAATTGAAAAATGATTATGCTATTAATCATTTTTTTAATAAATTTTAACAAACATATTTTGGGAATAATTGATTATTTTAGAAAAATGCTCTCGAAGAGGAAATGAAAGAATGATGATCTAAGAACTTTTTTTTAGTCCACTATTATTTTTTTATCTCTCTCTTGATAGTTTAGAGAAAATAAGAAAAAAAATCTAATTCATTTTTGTTAAAAAAATATAATTGATTATGATAATTTTTATAAACAACTTTTTTCTACTTATGAAAATAATGAGTTTTTTCAATTATAAATAAAATAATTAGTTATTATAAATTTTAACAAACACCTATATAATAAATTATGGACTGGATAATTATTATGGACTCATAATCCATTATAATAATAGTTGTCAAACACCCCCGATATGTTGCTTAAAAGTGTTAGTATATCAATCTTTCTCTACATACTGACCATTAAATTCTCCAAATCCATTTAAATCCAATAAAACAAAAGCCAGCCTTGGCCCTAAGTCAAACTTGGTGTCTACGTTCCAAGAAAAAGAAAAGGAAAAAAAAATCTGTTTTGGGGATGTTAGTGAGTCACACTTGGTACATTTTGTTGGCCTTTTAATGGGAAGTGAACTTGTCCGCGACTTTTTCAAGAAAAAGACGGAGTTCGAGTTGTGATTCTGGTGTGTCAATACAGTCAATTCGAATCGCACAATTCTAATAATACATGGCTTGTTTTGTTTCTTTCTCTTACATAGAGGTTTCCCATGTGATAGAGGGGCTTTCCATGGATTCAGGGTGACAAAATAATTCGTTAAAAGATATCTTATAGGCTATGATAAATGTCCATATTACCCTTCTATTTATGAAAAAATCTGACTTGCCCTTCAATCTATTAAAACCTAAATAAAACAAAATCTTACAATTTTCATTTCAATTAAAAACCTTTTCATCTCCCTCCACATCTCCTCCTTCTCCATTTCAACTGAATTTCTCCATCGAAATTCCTAGTCAATTAATTGGCGATTCGAAAAATTCGTCGTCGATTAAACTCTAAAGTTCGTGATGAAGAATCCTTCTAAAGGTGTAGAAGGTAGTAGTGATGACAATCAAAATCAAACTAAACAACCTAATCAAGATATTGAAGAACAAATCGGTGGTGAATGAAATCAAACTCCCAACCACAACAAATGGTGTATATAAGGTATTCAACAAAACCCATGTTATTTTTAGAACCCTGAAGTGATTTATTTTCTTGTTTGATTGATCGAGTTGTAAAAAAAAAAAATTTTGAAACATTTACGGTTGGGTTCGATTGGAAAACCCAACCGTAAATATATATTCTCAAGAACTTACGGTTGGGTTCGAATTGAACCCAACCGTAACTGATTTCTTTTGAATTTTACGGTTGGGTTATTAAAATACCCAACCGTAAATAAGAAGGAAGGAGATGAAGATGAAATTTTACGGTTGGGTTCGATTCTGAACCCAAAAATAAACTATTTTGCACTCAAAGAATTTTTTTTTTTTCTTACGGTTGGTTTGATTCTAATTGCCAACCGTAAATTATTCTTCATATGTCAAATTTTTTGTTTTGAAGATTATTTACGGTTGGGTTCGATTGTCAATTCCCAACCGTAAATTATCCTGGTTAGTTCAATTTTTTTGTTTATGATTATTTACGGTTGGGTCGGATTGTCAATTCCCAACCGTAAAGTTGCCTGTGTAGATTAACTTCTTGTTGTTGATTATTTACGGTTGGGTTCGATATGTGTAACCCAACCATAAAGAGTTCTGGATTTTCTAATTTTTGATTGATTGTTTGTGTTGAACTGTTTGTAAATTATCTAACTTCAAAGGGGTCAAGGAAACAACACAGGAGATGGTCTCATTGATGTTTGGAAAAATGGATATTTCAATATGGTACGTAAATTACTTATGTTATTAATGTTTTTAAGATTTATTACTAAAGACTCAACGAACATTTATTTTCATATGTAAATAGGAAAAAAAAGCACTTGCATTGGCAGAGTCTATGACTTCATCCATAAGTAGAGGTGATGTGATGACAATCAAGCAACAAAAGATCCTGCGTGACAAATTGAGGAAGCTTCATGAATCAATCGAAGATGAGATGGTGTGAAGCTTAAAGAGGAGTAAAGTCGATACAAGAGGTGATGTGATGACGTTTGACCAATTAAAGAACCTGCAAGCCAAAATTGGGAAGCTTCTGGAAGTAGACGAAGATGAGACGGTTCGAACCTTAAAGAGGAGTAGAGCCGGTACAAGAGATGCAACTACTAGCCGAAGAGAGCCGCAACCTAGTGATGAAGACACACATGATGAAGCCGAGGATGTGCAAGGTGGTCCTCGTACTCATGGCGGTCGTGTTGGTGCTCGACATACCCCTCCTCCTTCTCCCTAACTCTACGTTGATTATAAAAATTGCGTCAAACTTATGTTTTTTTATGGGTGAATTATAACTTCTTGCGACAATATTCATATCTCAATTTAGTTAGAATGTATGGGAAAGTTTTTATCTTAAATTGGTCTAGCAAAATTTCATGTTTTATTTACAAAAATTTCAAGTTGGAAACCAAGCAAAGGAGAAATCAACTCAAAAAACAAAACAACTGATTATTTACGGTTGGTTTTTGAATCAATGAGTGTGACAAGAGTAAGTATGTGGGATAAAGGAGATGAAAATGATCATTTACAGTTGGGTTCGATTAACATACCAACCGTAAATTTGTTTGCACTAAAACTAAAATTACTATTTACGGTTGGGTTTGATTGTCAAATCCCAACCGTAAATTATCCTGGATACAAACACTTTTTTTTTGAAGATTAGTTACGGTTGGGTCCTATGCTAAAACCCAACCGTAAAACTGTTACGATTGATTGTTCCATGAATATACGGTTACAGTTAGATTAGGATGAACACCTAACTGTAATTGTTAGTTACGATTGGGTATGATGCTGAAAACTCAACCGTAAAACTGTTACGATTTGGTTTTCCGCCATGAAGTTACAGTTAAGGTTTGGTTAGGATGAACACCTAACCGTAAATGGCGTTTATGGTTGGGTTCGACATGAAAACCCAACCGTAAAATTCCCTGAATCACAAAAAAAAACATAATTTTTTACGTAATTTCATCAAATTTGAGCCATAAAAAGACCAAGAGTTTAAGTTAGAGGTATACCTGACTACTCTGGTTGAGTGAATCAAAATCTATGGTTTTTAAAAAAAACCTAAAAAAATTTCTTTTATTTCTTCTACTTTTTCTTTCCACCAAACCAAAAAAAAAAAAATTGATTTGATTTGATTAAGTATAAGATTATTTTAGATTAATTATTATTAGCCTAATCTATTAGCTAATTAGTTTTACTAATATTAACTAATCAGGGATAGTTTATCCATTATGAAAATATCATGGATAAAAGGTTTTTAAAATTTCTACCTAATTTCTTCTACTTTTTCTTCCTACCTAAGTATGTGATAAATGTTTGATCCCAAGTGGGGGAATATAAAAAACATTATATAGGGTAGAAAAGTCTTGCCACTAGCCACTAGCCACAGTAAAATTCTTCTGAATCAAAAGCAAAGACTTGCAAAGAAATGGCCCGTGAGATTTACGATCAAAGACTTGTAAAATAAATGTGGAGTAGAGTTGAAAGGGCACATTAATGACTAATTATTACGTAGGTAAAAAGAAAAAGAGGAAGAATAATAATTTACTACTCGTAATGGGTGTTGGTGAAACAGTAATACTCAGCAAAGTCTTCACAAATGGGATGTTAAAAAGTCCTCGATTAAAGGCCAGATGCAGACTAACATAAATCTCTTAGGTCATCGATCATCACGCATCCGTCACAACCAAGAGAGTAAAAACCGCCCTACGTAGTATATCCGTGAGACTCTCACGATACCAAGGTAATGGTTGTTTCTCTAAGAAAACGGTCATTAAAATGGTTAAGTTTATTTGGCATGCCTGTGAAAGTTATCGATATCCGTGTCTAAATAACATCGACAAATAGGAAAAAATCGTGTTATTTAGACTCGTTATAATCGTTTTATACGCACACTATAACCGTTTTTTTTTAAATTGATTTTTATGTTTTTCTTCTTCTAAATAATATTTTAGCGTGAGTTCTTTAGACCAGTGACCGTGGCCTAGGTTGTGACCCGTTTTTCAAACCTTGACTAACTTATACTAATTTTGTCTTAAAATGTCTTGGATGTTGGAAAATCACACTAAAATAGAGGATGAAAACCTAGCAGAGATGTTGTATTTCCTACTTCAAGGCTCTAAAAAAAATTAGACAATTATTTCGACCCTCCCAATTGAATTAGCGAGTACAACAGGTATGTGAAGTAATGCTTTCATGATACAAAGAAGCCATGTAACAACGTAATTGGATTCAAGTTTGTACCCCTGATCCAATCAAGAACACAAGAAAAGAAAACTTATGATGATGCTTTAGTAGAGAGAAAACAAATAGAATTTGATGTGTTATAATCGGAGAACATTTTCACCACTTACAGGGACATTCACGTCCATTGGTATGCATCTTCATCTCCAACAAACACTCATAGGAGCCAGCAACGGTGGTTTATGGGAAAAGAAGCGTCCGTTCAATTTTGAACTAAATTGAATTAGGTTTTAAGAATAAAACCAGGAAAAAAAGAAAAACAATACTTTTGAAAATATCCAACATTGGATGTGAGCAATCTCTTGTACATCAACCTATAAATGTCTGTTATCGACCATTTTCAAATCTCGTTATTGTTTCCATCAAAAAAATAAAAAATATATTATGATTATGTGATTAGAAATGTTAAACAATGGGACAATATTCTACCATAACGATATAAAAACTATCACCAACCCCATACAATATGGATTTTATATTACAAAATTTCGTAAAATAGCTCTTTTTGTTAAGAACTTTGTATTACGAAGGAAAAAAATCAATACTAAACACCAAATATATTTTTTTCTTAAAATCTACTCCAAATTTTATTTTAGATATTTTCATAATAACTAGATTACCCTTTTGTATATATTCAACAACAAAATCATAAGAGATTTTCGTTCTTTATTTATCATTCTCATCCTGAGAAACAAAATAGTTTTCTCTTATTTTTGTTCTTAGTAGGCCTGTCAACGGTACTTAAGGAAACATATAATGGACATTCCATCTGAATCCGTTAATAATATTCGGATATCTGTATCTGATTATTATCCGACGGATAATAAAAATATGCTTATGTAGTCATTTCGTTAAGATTAACGGATATTCGAAATCTATATCAAAAGCAAAAAAAAAAGAAACATCTGACTGATCATGTATGTTTAATCACTTCTTTTTTTCATGATTTCACAATTATAGCACCAAATAAATTTTGATGAATTTTTTATTCCTTCAAAACAATTTCAAATAAAACCATCAACACAGTCAAAAAAATAAAGATAAATTTAAATTATAATAATAGTTTTATATAAGCCCACCATTATATAGCTATGGGGTTTCTAGGCCTTTAATTTTAAGCCCATGTTATAAGAGAAGTAAAACATAAATCTTGTTAATTGGGTGAAATATCCGTGCAAGGTGTTTGTTTTACAACTGTTTGAATGGGTGTAATTTTTCTTTTTGCAAACAAGTAATTCAATGAATTGTGTGTGCAAGGTGTTTGTTTTACAACTGTTTGAATAGGTGTTTGTATTTGAGGTCAATTTTGGTGTTTGTTAGATATAAAGATGCCTGGTTGGAGAAGATGTTGATGATTTGTGTATTGCTTATTTTGTTTTTCCAAGTAGTGTGAAAAGCTTGTAAAATTAATTTGGTGAGGATATAGGTATTATCGGACATGGTTGAAGCCATATCCACCATGGTGTACCTTTTTGGGGGTAAAGACTCAAAGCACATTTAAGACTTGTTTCCTGCCTTGTTGTGACCTGTATTCCGTTTTTATACCGGCTTATCCAAAGCTTATTGGTCGGTTGCAATGACAAAAAAGACCGACGTCAATTTCTTAATGACTAGTGTATTTGATTTTCTAATCATATGTTTTAGTCATAATCTATTATTTGACTGATTTTGGATTTTTGTATGTTTCAGCATTCAACATGCCCTCAACATGGCAATATATTCTTTCCTCAATTAAAATTTCTTATCAACGACGAGAAGCTCTGGTGGGTACAATATGGTCAATGGTGGTTTGCTTTTGCAACTGTGAACACCATTTTGTGTTTTGGATGGGACATCCGAGTGGACTGGAATATGAGTAATGAATCTTTTTAGAGCTTATTAGGTTCTAATTACAAGTTTCAATGAGCACTGCAGCCAAAACGACCTACTTGGCTTTTGTTATTTCAGTGAGCTTGTCCAGGATAATGACCCTGAATTGGTTCCATTATCTAATATTGGTATTTCATGGAATTTTTTGGTTTCAAATAGGGTTTGTAAAGGGAAAATGTGGAAGAGGAAGATGTTTGGCCATTCACGAAAAAACCTACTCTTTTTCATGTAAACTAGCAAGAAAACATGTGTTATGTGTTGGAGAAAAATGAACTTAAAATATTTTTGATTTTGGTGGGAATGGATCTTAGGACCTAGAAGTCACTAAGGAACACTAGCTAATTTTTCACTTTTGTGAATGAACCTTTAGTCCCATATTGGAGAAACTAAAGATGATTCCTCTCCTTATTACCTAGAAAGTTGCTTCTAAGGGAGGACCCTTAGGGGTTTAGGCACTTTTGTGGTTGGGGGAGGACTAAGGCTATGGGCTAGTTGAAGCAAACATACTTTTCACACATGCGCGGTGTTTCGCACCAAAGCACGCACGCTCGCGCTCGGGTGCGGGTGCACTTGCGTCTTACGTCTTGTGGGTGTGACTGTGGCTACTGCCGCGGGAATGATTACGGTTGCGCGTGCGGCGTAGCTGAGACTGTGGGTCAACCAAGACTTACCTTTTTGAACATAATATTTTCCTTAAAGAATTTAAAACCAAAATAAATTTTGTTTTAAATGTGGGGGCATCTGACCCGACAAGAATTAAGCTGATTTAAAAGAGAGAATAATTTTTTGACCGTTTTAATTCCGTTTTAATTATTTATGTCTGTGCTTCATGCACGGAATTGATTTTCAAACAATACTCATTAACGCTCTTCTCTTCTTTTGGCTATAAAAGAAAAATGATTTTCATCATTTCAACTTACTCTAGAAGCAGCTACTATCCTTTCTTTTCCCCTCTTCTTGCTTTGTTTTGCGCACATTGCTTGTTTATTTCCCTTCCTTCCAATTGTTGTTGAGTTCGTTTGAGGGTGATTAGTATTGTGCTTATACTAGTCATAACGGGCAGTTCTATCCTGGACACATCTCCGTTGTTGGGGTATGGCATCCCTCATTCTTGAGGAGTACCCGCGGACTATTGTGTTAAGGACAATTTGCTGAGCAGGTGGCTCTGTCCATTGTGTGTGCATCAACTTCAGAGATTTCTTAACGTTAACTATTTCTTTTGTTTAGTATTTTTCATTGTTGCAGATCCAACAATCTTAACACAATATCTTCTTATGTAACAATGGGTAAAAGTGATGTTGACAGACCACAAAAATTCAATGACAAAGATTTCAAAAGCTGGCAATCCAACATGTTGTTCTTTTTGAGTTTCCATATGCTAGATGAATTAGTTCTGAAACCCTTTGATGAGACTTTGAATGATGCGGGAAATGAAAGAGAGTTGGAAAGTTGGGGTAGACATAACTATATGGCCAAAAATCATATTCTGAACTGTTTGGAAGATGCTCTGTATGATTTCTATAATGCAAAAGACAACTTCACTGTTTTTGATTTATGGACTACTTTATAAAAGAAATACCAAGCGGAAATTGCTGGAAGTAAGAAATTCTTGGCAGCAAGGTTCCTGGAATACAAAATATCAAATGACAAATTTGTGGTTGATCAATTCCTTGAACTTTAGCGTATTATTAATGAAATTATTGTTGAAGGTATGGTGATAGATGAAACGTTTCAAGTGTCTGCTGTGATTGAGAAATTACCATCTTCTTGGTCTGAATACAAACGAAGATTGAGACATGAAACTGGTGAAGTCAGTATGGCTGAATTGGGTAAGAAGATTCAAATGGAAGAATTGATGTGCTCCAAAGACAAGAATGTATCTTCCGCAAGGGACATGTCCAACAAGGCTCATGTAATTGAACACAAGTCTTCCAATACTGAAAAGGGCGACAACAGCAAACGCAACCCTAAGCCTGGTCATCACAAGAAAGGTATGTTTCATAAACCCAAATCTGGCATTGTAAAATTAAAGGTGCTTGTTATGTTTGCGGAACTCCTGGCCATATGGCAATGCACTGTAGAAAACGTAATGACTTTAATAATAAAAAAAATAATCTTAATTTGGTTGAAAACAACAAGAACGAGTTTTTTGGCACGGTGTCTGAAGTCAATTTGGTAACCAATGTGAGAGACTGGTGGGTGGACTCTGGTGCTACCAAGCATGTCTGTGGAAAATGAGATATGTTCACCTCCTATCATAAGGTAGGAGAAGGGGAGAAACTCTACATGGGTAACTCGTCCGCAACACAGGTTGCGGAAAAAGGCAAAGTTGGGCTAAAGCTCACTTCTGGCAAAACTCTCACATTGAATGAAGTTCTTCATGTTCCGGACATCTGCAAAAATCTTGTATCTTGTGGTGTTTTAGATGATAAGGGTTTTAAACTAGTTTTTGAATCCGGGAAAGTTATTGTCACTAAGGGTAAGGATTATGTAGGAAAAGGTTATAAGACTGAGGGTCTATACAAATTTAATGTAACCTCTGTTGAAATGAATAAAATTGATTCTTCTGCTTATGTTTGTGTGTCATTGAATGTTTGGCATGGTAGACTTGGACATGTAAACTTATAAATGAATAAACTAGCAAGTATAGGCTGCATGCCCAAATTTAGTTTGGATAATGAACATAAATGTGAAATATGCGTAGAATCAAAATATGCTAAAAAATCTTATAGGAAAAATATCCAGAGAAATTCTAAACCCTTAGAATTAATTCATTCAGACCTAATTGACATGAAATCAGTTCAAACTAGAGGTGGTAAGAAATGGTTTGTCACTTTCATAGATGATTGTACGAGGTACTGCCACATATATTTACTTAAAGCTAAGGATGATGCCTTAGAAGCCTTTAAGATGTATAAACTAGAAGTTGAAAACCAAATGAGTGCTACCATTAAAACTGTTAGGTCTGACCGTGGTGGTGAGTATGTAATTCTTATAGAAGATTTTTGCATAGAACACGACATTATACACGAAGTAACCCCTCCTTATTCACCACAATCTAATGGTGTGGCTGAACGGAAGAATCGAACCCTTAAGGAGATGATGAATGTCATGTTAATTAGTTCAGGACTACCTGCAAAATTGTGTGTATGGGTGGGTGGGGGGGGGGGTGGGGGTGGGGGGTGGGGTGGGGGGTGGTGGTGGTGGGGTGGGGTCCTCTCTGCTTGCTATATCTTGCATAGAGTACCCTTTAAAGGATCATACAAAACTCCATATGAGTTATGGAAAGGTAGACAACATTCTTATGCATATTTTGAAGTGTGGGGGTGTTTGGATAAGATTTCCATTCCTCTACCTAAGAGAACCAAGATAGGACCAAAAACTGTTGACTGTGTCTTCATATGGTATCCTGAACATACTACTGAATATAGATTTATGGTTGTGAGTTCTGAAATTTCTGAAATTGGTGTGAATACTATTATGGAATCTAGGGATGATGTGTTCTTTGAAAATATTTTTCCATTGAAATCTGAATCTCGCATGATATGTGTTGATCCCCTAGATGTCTCTTCCACTAGTCATACATTACCTTTAGATGAAGATGAACTTGAATTTGAGCCTAGGAGAGGTAAAAGACTTAGAACTGAAAAACATTTTGGGCCAGACTTCATAACATGCTTAGCTGAGACTGATCCAAAGACCTATAGAGAAGCCGTAATCTGAAGCTCCATGGTGTAAAGAATCCGCCATTAGTGAAATGGATTCCATTATACATAATGGTAGTTGGGAGATTGTAGATTTACCTCTAAGGTGTAAACCCATAGGTTGTAAATGGATCTTCAAAAGGAAACGTAAGGTAGATGGAACTGTTGAAAAATACAAAGCTAGATTAGTAGCTAAAGGCTATAAACAGATAGAAGGTGTAGATTTTTTTGATACTTATTCACCTTTTATGAGAATTACTTTCATTAGGATGTTAATTGCTATTGCTGCCATTCACAACTTAGAGATACATCAAATGGATGTAAAAACAGCTTTTCTAAATGGTGAATTAGATGAAGAAATTTATATGGACCAACCTGAGGGCTTTGTAGTGAAAGGTTGTGAAAACAAAGTTTGTAAACTGAAAAAATCTTTGTATGGTTTGAAATAAGCACCTAAACAGTGGCATAAAAAATTTGATCATGTAATGATTTCTAGTGGTTTTAAAATCAATGAATCTGACAAGTGTGTTTATACTAAACTTGTGAATGATGCCTGTGTGATTGTATGCTTGTATGTTGATGATATGCTTATACTTGGTACAAACATGGATGTAATTAATTCCACAAAAAGCATGCTAAATGAGAAATTTGACATGAAAGACTTAGGCCCCGCTGATGTGATCTTAGGGATGAAGATTAGAAGAAATTCTAATGGATATAGTCTTAGTCAATCTCATTATATTGAATCTGTGCTTAAGAAATATAACCAGTTTGATAGTAAACCTTGTTGTACTCCGTATGATCCTTGTTGTAAACTCAAAAAGAATAAGGGTAATGGAGTTTCACAAATTGAATATTCACGTGTTATAGGAAGTTTGATGTATTTGATGAACTGTACGAGACCAAACATTGCTTATGTTGTGAGTAGGTTGACTAGGTATACCTGTAATCCATGGCAGGAGCATTGGGATGCATTTATTAGAGTGTTAAGGTACTTGAAGTACACTTTAAACTTTTGTTTAAATTACGAGAGATACCCTGCGGTCCTTGAAGGATTTTGTGACGCAAACTGGATATCAAACTCAAATGAGTCTAAGTCTACGAGTGGGTATGTGTTCACTCTAGCATGTGGGTCTGTATCTTGTAAAAGTTCCAAATAGACATGTATAGCTCCACTATGGAATCAGAGTTTATTGCATTAGATAAAGTAGGAGAGGAAGCCGCTTGGCTAAGATGCTTTTTAGAAGACATTCATCTTTGGATAAAGTAGGAGATGGAACTCACCTACCTGAATGAGGAAGTGGGCCACTTCCTATGAGAATTGAGCTGATTCTCTAGAGCATTCTGAGAAACAGGATACGTCCAGGGCCAAAATGGATACAATGGCACGAACTTGACAGCACCTAGAGGGATATCACGCGTGGAATTTATTGATGAACTATTCCAAACGATGGCAGTTCAAGACATCGCGTTCACTGTCCATCAAGTAGTTCCGGTAATTTCTCACTAAGAAAAGGTTCAAGACCTTATGGACATCTATTGCCTAAGTGGTATTTCTCGCTTTCTGATTTCTGATTTTCATCGGGTTTTCATTCACGTGCGGGATTGTTGGAGAAAAATGAACTTAAAATGTTTTTTGTCTTGGTGGGAATGGATCTTAGGACCTAGAAGTCACTAAGGAACACTATCTAATTTTTCACTTTTGTGAATGAACCTTTAGTCCCACATTGGAGAAACTAAAGATGATTCCTCTCCTTATTACTTAGAAAGTTGCTTCTAAGGGAGGGCCCTTAGGGGTTTAGGCACTTTTGTGGTTGGGGGAGGACTAAAGCTATGGGCTAGTTGAAGCAAACCTACTTTTCACATACACGCGGTGCTTCGCACCGAAGCACGCACGCTCACGCTCGGGTGCGCTTGCGTCTTGTGGCTTACGGACTGCGGGCTTGCGGACTGCGGACTTGTGGACTTGCAGACTTGCGGCTGTGCCTGTGGTTGTGGCTGTGGTTGTGGTTGCGGTTGCGGGTGTGGGTGTGACTGTGGCTACTGCTGTGGGAATGAGTATGGTTGCGGGTGCGGGTGTAGCTGAGGATGCGGGCCAACCAAGACTTACCTTTTTGAACATAATATTTTTCCTTAAAGAATTTAAAACCAAAATAAATTTTGCTTTAAATGTGGGGGTGTCTGACCCGGCGAGAATTAAGCTGATTTAAAAGAGAGAATAAATTTTTGACCGTTTTAATTCCGTTTTAATTATTTATGTATGTGCTTCATGCACGGAATTGATTTTCAATCAATACTCATTAACGCTCTTCTCTTCTTTTGGCTATAAAAGAAAAATGATTTTCATCATTTCAACTTACTCCAGAAGCAGCTATTATCCTGTCTTCTTTTCCCCTCTTCTTGCTTTGTTTTACGCACATTGCTTGTTTATTTCCCTTCCTTCCAATTGTTGTTGAGTTCGTTTGAGGGTGACTAGTATTGTGCTTATACTAGTCATAACATGCAGTTCTATCCTGGACACATCTCCGATGTTGGGGTATAGCATCTCTCATTCTTGAGGAGTACCCGCGGACTATTGTGTTAAGGACAATTTGTTGAGCAAGTGGCTCTGTCCATTGTGTGTGCATCAACTTCAGAGATTTCTTAACGTTAACTATTTCTTCTGTTTAGTATATTTCATTGTTGCAGATCCAACACTATGCATATGTTTATATTGAGCTACTTTAACAATATAAAATTTAAAACAACAAAAAATCCTATTTAAAAATAAATACTTAATAGTCTTATATACTTATTGCAGAGATAACTAAAAGAACTTCATTTTATAAAAAATTCAATTATATTTTAAAAGATATAAAATTTTAATTTTTTTTAAATAATGATATTTTTATAAATATGTAATATATATTTAATAAACAATTTTATCCTTGAATATATTTAAAGTAGTATTAGTAATGTTGGAGGCTATTTTTATAAAAACAGGATAGATCAACTAAAAATAGGTTTTTTCTTTATATTAGTAAGATAAAAATAAAAATCATTTGATTTTCCAGTTCCTCATTACAATTTTTCTCTTACAGGATTTGGACATGGACATGGGAACTTAACAGACCAGATGTTGAATCGTTGATTATAGCTAAGAAGGAGGTAAAAATTAACCACACTCAAACTATGTTTTTATTTTATTAATTATAAATCATTATTTTTTTATATTAAAAGAAATTTTGTAACTGAACTGAGATAGAATTGTCTGATATAATAATAGATGTGCACACTTATAATAACATAGTTGCAGCACTAGCTATCAAAATACTGAAGCTTAAAGATAATATCCTCCACAATACCCTAAGTTCCCATGGTACATCCCAGACTTGTCCATTGATAGCCTTCACAAGTCCAAGATAATCAGTTCCAGGTTTATCTTATGTAATCCAATAGACTTCGCCCAGATGACTGCAAAGTATTCCAGCTGCTCTGGTCCTAGAGCTTCTCATGCCCCACTTATTGAAAAGACGAGAGATACAGAAGATACAATCGAGATAACGATGAGGTAAGGAGGCAAATTCAAGCAATTTGATATAATCGAAGATACATTATTCTTCAGTGATCATAAGTATTATAATCGTTGCCAAAAGAAACTCAGTGACCAATAAAGAAATAAAATATCTCAAGAATGGAACATCTTCAAGGAACGACTCCCCGATTCAATTTTTGTCAGGGATAACAGGGAGAGACACGATCTTTTGCGAGCTGTAGTTACTGGACCTCTATGTAGCCCTTACCACGACAGTCTTTTTTTTCTTTCGATATTCAATTCCCTTCAAAGTATCATGATATATCCCATAACATTCATTATTGTTTTTATGATGTTGTGTCCATGAATCGCTATATTCCATATGCAATTTCATTAGAGGCATTAACAAAAAAAAATATCCCATGGAATTCTTCTACATCAACAGTTCTAAGACTTTTGCTTTCAATTCATGGGATCCTTGTCCACACTGCAACTACTCTTCATCGTGAACCAACAACTTTGTTTTATGATGAATGGATCTTCAAGTACAATTGGAAAACAATGGTTTTGTACTTAATAAACCTCGAAGGTGCTTTGAAGAATTTGCTGCTCAGCATTTTCATGATCAAGCCGAAACAATTTTAAATATATATAAGGCGCATATTAGTGGGAGAGTAAAGGCGGTTGATCTTCCGGTTCCGTCGGAAGAAGATTTTGATGGAATGAAGAGCATTTATTACAAGCTTGTGACTGAATTTCAAAATAATGGGTCTTTTTCAGAAATTTCGTATAATCTTCATATTAAGTTTCACGGTAAACCATCTTGCTCTAGGCGTACGATGATTATTGCAGGGATAACAACATGTATCGGTATCATATACATGGTTATTCTTATATCTTATGGATGGAAACAGGTTAAGGGGATACTAAAATAATGGTTGAAGTCTGGGTTTTGCACCAGGGATGTTTTTGCTAGTTATTGTATTTGGAGTTATATCTTTCTGAACTATATCACCAAGACGTGTAAAAATGTGTTTGATATTCATCACCTTTCTTTATCGATAATTAGTGTTAATGTATGGTTTTGAGAAATCTTTGAATTTCTTATATAAAAATGATTAGATTTTAATAATATTATTTTTTTATTATTATTTTTTTAATGTTGGAACTTTTCCCTAGGCTCTCGTATGCTTTTTGTTGCTTCATTCTGATAGTGTCAATTGTTATTGTTATATTAGATAATCGTTGTCTTTCCTTTGAATACAATAGAAGTTAATATTTGATAGTAACTTGTGTGGTGGGTTCTGGTATTAGATGAATTGTAGTTATTTACCAATCTTGTCTCTATATTTAGTCCATGATCTACCGATTACCCATAACATGAGTAGATTCTTTTCTTGAACTTTAGATTATGGAAACATCAAATTTCAGTTATAACAGATCATGTTAGCATTTAGTTAGTCATCCTCGGATGAGTAACGTCATGAGTTGTGTTATTGAGACAGATCAAGGTGGAGACCATGTATAAAATAACATATACTAGTTTGTTATCTTGATAAACAACGGGTAAAATTTAATTGATAAGAAAAAAAAGGTTACAATTTAAGCCCAAGACTCAAGCACACAATTAAAAATATCTTAAGATATACTACCTCTGTTTCTGGAAAAGTGTTACTATCATTTTTTCATTTTAGCCTAAAAATAGGCCAAATTGATAAAGTGATAGTAACTCTTTTCCAGAAACGGAGGGAGTATTACATTCCACTAAGGTTTTCTAATGAGATATTAACTCCCTGGAAGAATAAAGTCTAAATCAGTTAGACATAGCATCCTATTGATAAATCCTACGATATATCTCTATTATTATTTCCTCTTTATCTTTTTTTCCATACCACTCTTTTGTTTCTTTCAGTCCAAACTGACTATGCCACTGCAAATGGTAGAATTGGCCACACCTTCATGTTGATCTTTCACCCTTTCCTGCACTGCTATTCTTGAAACTGATCTTTCATGAAAAGTTATGCACCCACTGTGGCTCCATTCTAGCCGAAAAATACTCTCATATGTATTTTTAGAATGGACACATAATGAGAAGGTGGTTAACCATTTCAACCTCTGTATTACACAAGCTGCACATGTTGTCCGAGATGTTACATCCTATTTTATTTAAGTTATCAACAATTGGGATTGCGTTTTGTACTGCCATTCATATAAAAACTTATGTCTTTGGTGGAACATGTTTCTCCAACATAGCCATAATCTGGAGGAACATTGTGTAGTTGCTTCATGATACATTGATATCCTTCCCTAGAATAGTAAGTACCTGACTGAAAAGTAAATTGATTTGTTCCTTCTAGCAAACTTGGAGGAGCTCCCAGAACATCAATTAGATTTGAAAAAATTTCATTGACTGCAGAAGTTGGTGCATGTTTTAACTGAATGGTCCACCTTCTATTATGGATTATCTCCACAAGCTTGGCTTTCTTATTTTATGAAACTTTGAATTTTAAACTAAAAGTTCTACAAAGTGGTGTTTGACCAGCTCAAGAATCCAGCCAAAATTTCATTGTTTTCTCATTCCCAATTGTGAAAGTTGAATTTGTTTGCATTAAGTTTCCTTTTTTTGTATTCCTTTCCACAGGCATCTCCCTTGTGGAAGTTTAAACTCCAATGGACATAAGTTTTTTGATTCTGATTTGGATTTCAGATGAATCACTTTCCTCCATATTGTTTATTTCTCCTCTGCATATCTTCAGCTCCATTTGGATAAAAGGGCTTTATTTGTATATCTCAAGTTTCTAATCCCCAACCCTCCCATCTTCTTAGGTATGTTAATTCTATCAAATGCAAACCATCAGATCCTTTTTCTCCCTGAACTGGCACCCCATAAAAATTTCCTTATTATTTTCACCATTTTCTTTACTACTGCCACTGGTATCTGCATTAAGGACATAAATTACACTGGCAAGCTTTCTAATGCAATGTTGATTAACACTATTTTTTGAGCTCTTGATAGGAACCTTCTCCTCCATTTTACTAGCTTTTGCTGAAAATTTTCTATAATTGGATCTCATACTGAACTTTGCTTCACTGTTACTCCAAGAGGTATTCCTAAATACTTGAATGGGAGGTTTTCTACCTTGCAATGCATAAATTTTGACATATCTTATATTTTATGATCTGCACCTATACTAATCACTATACTCTTTCCAAGTTTACCCTCAAGCCAGTAATTGCTTCATACACTTATAAAATAAAACCAAATTTTCTATTATTTCTTGTATTGCATCTAAGAATTAGATCAGTGTGTCATCTCCAAATTAAAGATGGGACACACTGATTTGGTTATTTAAATTGAACCCTGAAATCATTTTGGGTGTTTCTCCCCCTCCCTAATAGCTTTGTAAGGATTTCAGCTACAAGAATAAACAAGAATGGTGAGAGTGCATCACCTTGTCTCAGTCTTTTTTGGTGCTTGAACTAAGAGGTAGCACTGCCATTTACTAGAATAGAGGATTGAGATGAAGATAAACACTAGTAAATCCAACTTCTCCACTTTTCCCCAAAACCATCTCTTTCTAGAATAGAGTCAATACAGTGCCAATTGAGATTGTCAAAGGCCTTCTCAATGTCAAGCTTACATAAAATTCATGGAGTATTTGATTTAAGTTTGGAATCCAATAATTCACTGGAAACAATATCCATCTTGTATTTGTTGTCCTTTTATGAATGTTCACTGGTGCTCTGAGATCAATTTGGGTATAACTGTCTTGAATCTATTTTCCAAAGTTTTGGAGATTATTTTATATATGCCTCCAATCAGACTGATTGGTATACTTGAGTCTTCCTTCTTTGGTATTGGACTAATGAATGAGTAATTCATTCTCCAATCTAGTTTATACTCTTCTTGAAATTCTTTCACCACTGCCATAATATCTTCTTTCAACACTGGCCAAGCCACGTTGGAGCATTGGGTATCCATCTGGCCCTGGAGACTCATTATTCCCACATTGCTTGGTGTTTTTCCATATTTCCTTCTCCTCTATTGGCTTTTTCATCCATTTTCTCTTTTCTTCTGAAATTCTTGGAAAGTCAGTTGTGTCCAGTTAAGGTCTCCACTCTTTTTTTTTTCTGAAAAGATTTTGTGAATTCCTTCTTAATATCTGACTGGTTGAAGTTGTATTCTTCATTAATAACTAATTTATACACGATTTTCATAAATGGAAACGCCTTAATCTATCTCCTTCTTAGGTTAGATAACATGGAAGAAGATGAGGGTAAAATTAGTATATAAATTAAATATTAGCTTTAAGTCAATAATTTTAATTACTTAACCTTTTTTTTGGACGGTCAAGACGGTCAACTTGATTCCTCGGACCCAAACTATAATTTCAAACTTTCTGGGACCCAAATACAACACTGGTCATAAAGTTGGGATCCAAAATCTAAATATCCCTTGACCAAATTTGAGGGTATTAAGGGAGGAATCCCATCCATCAATCTAAAGTAAAGTAAAACCCCTGAATCAGTCAATCCAATTCGAGTTCTACGTCAAGTGAACTAATACTTGAAAGTCCCTCTTATACGACAAAGAAAGTGCGATTTAGTTGGGGCGTCTTTCTCTTTGTCGTTTGGGGTTTTTAATAAGCCAGATGGAATCTCGACCGCCCATTTGGGAAAAAGCAAACACAACGGAAAAAAAATCGGGGGTGGGAGAATACCACTTCTCCACTCCTCCCTTTTGAACATGCTATCCCTTTTTACTAGAAAAATAAGCACGATATCAACACGGATTAGGAGTCTGATCTTCCGTTTTGATATGAAAGAATGTGTGAAAGTTGTCTTCTCATAGAAATAAGAAGGCAATTTTTTTTTCTTTTTCTTATTTGGAAAATCTCAGAAGGCTTACAAAAAAAAACTAGGGGTAGCAGTGTAGCATGGTTGGCAATGGGCGCAGACCCGTCAACCCGCTTAAACCCGTTTGTTGTTTCCCCCCCTAAGGCCAAGCACTATGGTGAGTGAATTGCTTGGATATGGCTTAATGTAGCTCAAACACAAGTACAATGGGTCATCGCTTGGCTATAATGTGGCCAAAACCTTTGGCCTGGCTAGAGGAGGGATCACATATGATCCCTCTTGTATCCAAGCCATATAGACGGATACCTGGTTTCCGTCAGAAAAATGCACTTTACGGAAAACCAATATTCGTCCTAGGGGTGGGACGGATACTTGGTTTCCGTCTCGCGATTTATTTTTGTTTGACCTTTTTTTGTTCACACCTCCCTCACACCCCATCTTGGCCATCCATCACCATTATCGGCTCTATGTTCTCCACCCTCGGATCCCAACGAATATTTTTTTAAAATTTTGAGAAATTTTCTCTATAAAAAGTAACATTTTTCTCTTCTCAAATCACATCAAATCAATTTATTTTAACTTGATTTCCTACTCAAATCCCCTCTAACATCTTTTTTTTCTCTTAATTTAGTTCAGTATGGTTGATAGGAACTTTGTTCAACAAGAAGATACTGATCTTACAATTGCTTATATTTTTGTGAGCTGTGATGAAATCATTGGTTCTCAGCAAGCAATGACAATATTTTGGGAACGTATTCACGAAGTCTTTGTAAATCTTGATGGAAATGAGAATAATAGGGACCCAAGTGCCTTAAAAATTAAGATGAAGGCAATCAAAAAAGACGTTAGAGAATTCGTGTCGATTTTAACACTATATATCTGCAAAAAGACATCGGAGCTTCACACAAATATTTGGTAAGTTGTATAATTGAATCTAGTTATTTCCGATTGGTGATATTAGTACTTAACTAATTGTTTTAACTCAATATTTCAGACACGAGCTGGTCGATAACAATTTCAAACCCAAACAGGGCAACCATTCAAATATGATGCTAGTTATGAAATTATGAAAGATAATCTTTCTGGGTATGATTATCAACTCACCATCGAGCAGAACACTGTTGTTTTTTTTTAAACAACATACAGACTTTACAACAACACACAATAGCATGGAAGTACTACCTAATGGAGAGATTTGTTGGCACTACAGGCATCTTGCAAGGCCCATAGGTACCAAAAAGGCTAAAAAACAAGCACGAATGAAGAAGGACCGCGAGCAGGGTATTTGCTGGGGAGAAAAAGGTGGTACTTTAAGAGAGATGGATGAATAGATTATCGATCAAAAATAGGGAAAAATACTCGAGTATTTTAAACAATCACATTTAAGGAAGGAAGAAAAAAGCGCACAAATGCAAGCCAAGTTATTTGAAATTTGGTTTGGTAACCAACAGATGTCGTCTCAATCGCAAGAGGAACAAGATAATACAATTATGGTTGTGGATCTTACAAAACGAGCCCCATCAGAGCGAAAAATATTATCGAAGGAAACAAAATGATATTTTGAAGAAGTTGAATATAATCGCCATCGATGATTCATAGGATGATGAAGTGATCCAACTTTAAATGTTTTTCCCTGAAGAAGTAATTTAATTTAGTTATTTCAATTTCCAGTTTAGTTATTTAAATTTTCATTTTACTTTTAAATTAATAGTGTTGTTTTTAATTTTAATGAACTTCCAATGTAGTTGTTTTTTGAATTAATGAAAACTTTAAATTTCGAATAATTAAATTAGTCTTATGAAAACTTTAAATTTTACTAATTTAAAATAATAATTGTTAATTAAAATTTAAAATTACATCTGCTCTAAAAGTAAGATATTTTTCCATTAATGGATAGAAACTTAAAATTACATATTTTCTTAAAATCAGGTGATACTTAGACCTAATATATTTAGACTTGGATAACATAGTACTAAGCCCCGAGAAAGAGATAGATCTTCCTTTATTTCTCGGTGCGATCCTCGATTATTTTGGCAGCTTCAAAATGAATAAATGACTCTCCTCTCCATTTGACATATGCATTTTGTGCCGCAAACTTATCCCCTCAACAACGGACTTTAACCTTTCCTTTCGTTGGAATTGGTTGTAACCTCGTTTCCTGCTTTCCTCTTTTTCTATGGTAGTTATTGGTTTGATTCTCTTGCGTATCTCTTCTTCCATAGCTCTAATTGATTTTGTAGTTGATGATGATGATGGAGTAGTTGATTTGGTAGTTGATGATAATGATGGAGTAGTTCGTCTGCATCTTTTGAGTATCTCTTCAGTTGAATTGGTAGTTGATGTTGGACTTGCCATTGCAAATGAGTTTTACTTTGAAGAAAGTAGTGAATGATGGAGAAAGATTTGTTTGAATGAAGTAGTATTTGATGGAGAAAGGGTTATCCTATTTATATGCATAAAGGTCTAACGGCTCTATTTTTTTGAACCTTATATCAAACGACTAGTTTTCAAACGGTCACATAACACCTAAAAAGTATGTATTTTTGAACCTTACATCCAACAGATATATCGACGGGTACACAACGGTTATATTTTTTCGTAATAACCACTAGTCTCTACCGTTTATTATAAACACAACTTAACCAAAGCATTCAAAACTTCAATATGTATTCTAAGAGCAAAGGAAAGCATATATTATCCTATCAATCTATACAAGTAGGATGTTGCTTTTTATTAATTGACACTGCAGATTTCAGAATGAAAACATGATAAAAGACTATACATTGCAAATATTATCCTATCTACTCGTCTCCTACTTGACTTGATGATGTGGTTTGTAGATGTTGGTAAGAATGGGTTTGTTTCAGAACTTATGAAGATTTGGTTTTAGACCTAAATTTCTAATGCTATATAAAATATAAAACAAAGTTGGTAACAAGATAAAAAAAAAGGCACTGAGATTCAGGATTCCACCATTAACCAATTAAAGTGATTCAATATAATCAATATTCATGTAATTATCTACATTTAAAGTGATTCCAATATGTTGCAAAAGTAGATTTTCAAAGTAACAATTGTAAATTGAAAGTATAGAACATCAACAACCCTAGGCTAAGCATGCTCTATCAAAAGAAATCACAATTGTATAATAAAAATCCTTAAATATATTTTTAATCAAAGCGAATAATCATAAAAGAAATTGCAAAAATCAATTAAAATAGAAATATACCACTTTTCTTGGAACAATGGCTTCCTCCGTCGCCACAACAAGGGGTTTATCTTCTCATATTAATCACCTGCTCAAAATAATGATTCATGGCTCAAACTGTTTACAAATGATGAGAAATGAGAAAAAAATAAAGAAAACAACGAGTTTGCAACCTTTATAAGCGTTACATACTCACTGTTACAAAGCAAGACTAAAGATAAATGTTGCAAAGTTGAAGATATTTGTTGCAAAAGGGATGAAGAAACCGTTGTCGTAGCCTATGTTATTCGTGTTCTTCAGCAACAACAAAGAAAAATTCTCTGAAGTTTCCTCTTCATCTCCTGAGCCCCCCCCCCCCTTCTCTGACTCCCGATGACTATATATATATACCACAACACCAAGAATACTCGACAATAACTTCCAAAATCTTCTCACAGTAAGAGCTTTAACTCGGGAATATTTTCTTCCTAAAATCTTCTCATCGTCTGCATTTGTCAATACTCTCTCAATTGATAGAATATAATTCCATATAAGATATCCTCCCTACTTTTCCACGCATATATAACACCAGAAAATCCGAGAATCTTTTTCTTCCCCTGTTTTGTCGTAAAACAATCAATTTCCCTTTTCTTACGTTTATGAAATAATTACCAACTTTGTTTAGTCTTAACAGGTTGGTAACTATCCAAAACAAGATAAAAATCCGACCAAATATGTTCCCAATCAAATCCAGAAATATTTTATGCGTAAGGAAGTTTTCTCGCCAATTTTCCAATTTCGAATTAATGAAGAAGGTGCCCCTAATCCAAATGTTGGGTGCCTCTAGTAATTTATATGGGTGCCTTTAACACATTTTTCTGAGCCAATTTTTCCAAAAATGTTTATTTTCCAAAAGCACCTACACACATAAAAAACACAATTAGTACAAAAATGAGCATTAACAAAATATAAAATTGAGATAAAATAGACATAAAAATGTGTCTATCACTTGACAACACTAAAACTACAAAAACATCTTCT